>CAXKVW010001417.1:0-46181 GCA_964058825.1 Carex arenaria
AAGCCAAATTGAGGTAGCAAACTCAAAAGCAACTGAATTTCATATAGCTGGGAATCAAAGTACCAGAAAACCCATGAAAAGTATTTCAACCAACAACCCCAGCGACGAAGATGTCATAATTCAATTGGATAAAATGAAGAGAGAGCTGAGAAATCTCCAACTTGAATTAAAAAATGTATTTGAAGCAAAGAAAAGATCAGAAAGAGAAGCTGAGGCATCGGCCTTGCGAGCTCAGTTGGCTGCTTTGAAGGTTGAGGAGATAAAAAGGAAGTTAGAGGAAGCAAATGAAGAGCATGTCATAGTTGAGCTGGCACGTATCGAGGCAGAGAGAGAAACACGAGAAATTGAAGGGAAGAGAGAAGCTGAGGCTGAGAAGTACAAAAGAGAGATTGAATCCATGAAAGAGAAGATAGATAAGCTTCAAAAGGAAACAGGTCGGGCTAGTGTGTTAGAAGAGCGGTTAGCGGTTACTAATTCGGATGTAGCCGTGTTACAAAATGAGATGGAACTTGTAAGAGCAATGGAGACTAACACCAGTAAGACAAGAAAAGACGAAGTCGATAAAACTGCTGAATTGAAAAAAACTGAGGCTGAGTTACGATCGGTAAAGAAAGAGCTGGAATCAGTTAAAGAAGAGGGGTTTCAGTACATGGCATATATGGATCGTACGCGTGGTGAAATGATGAAAATAAGGGGTGAGGTAGCATTGTTGAAAGTGAAAGAAAAGAAGGCCGATTCCATAGTGCAAAATCTAAACTCAAAGCTTGTGAAGGCTAAGTCTAAACTGGAATCTGCTTTGGCCAGTGAAGAGAGGACCAGAACCATTGTTGCGAGTCTTCAATCGGGATTAGATCAAATGCAGACCGAAATTGAGAATGCCAATAAAGAGAAGGAATCAATTATTGAAGAGACCGATCTGATTAGAACTGAAACTGAGAAAATTCTTAGTGAAAAAGATTTGTGTGAGGAAAGAACACGACAACTGGTCCAAGAGCTTCAAACAGTTAAGGCATCTGAAAGAATTGCAATGAAAAACCTAAAGAGTGCTGTAGAGAGAAAAGTAGTGGACAGGTTTTACAAACTGGATCGAAGGAAGAGTGGCAATACTGTAACTGTATCAAAATCAGAGTACAATTATTTGATCCACAGTGCTAATGGCGCAAAATTAGTGGCTGACAAGAAGGTAGAAGCATGTC
This sequence comes from Carex arenaria, assembly GCA_964058825.1. NCBI lineage: Eukaryota > Viridiplantae > Streptophyta > Magnoliopsida > Poales > Cyperaceae > Carex > Carex arenaria. The sequence goes on from CAXKVW010001417.1 coordinate 1,197, forward strand.
GGGCTTGGGTCGAGGCACTACGGTCCAGAGAGAAGGAGATTAAACTGAGAACAGAGTTGATGCGTAAAGAAATCGAAAGGCTAAAGGTAATTGTAGATAAAGTTCACGAGGCAGAGAGAGATTACGACCTGGAGAGGGAGATGGAGATGTATGAAAACATGAATGCTTGTGTGCTGGAACCAAAAAATGCTTGTTTGTTGACCAATAGGAGGAGGGAGAAACGAGTTTCAAGTACATCTAAAGGGGTGAAGGTGAGACGGGTTTCGGTATCGTCCGTGTCTCGGGTTAATATCCGGTCACCATCATTTACCATCAAAAGGAAGAAGAAGAAGAAGATGGTGCCAAATTTGATCAAGTTTATTAAAAGATCAGAGGAGACAGCCGGCTGAGGCCGAGCTATAAAAATAGGTGAAATTGTTTTATTGCATCTTTGGTTGTAGAATGTTAGATATAGAAAACGGTTATGCTTAGTTCTTATTGAATATTAAATATTTTTTTATGTGTGCATAAACCTCGAACTATGGCTAATGCCCTGGTGCTATTGAGTTGTAGTTCATAATCAAGTTATCATTCATAATCAAGTTCATCCATACAAGATTCACCTTTCTTTCTTTGTACATGATAGTGTTTCATGTTACAACGTATTGTCTTTGTTCTTTAAAAAATATTCAAGCTAATATTGGTGCTCTCCATACTATCCTGGTTAATCGGCATCCTGTTTGGTTTGTCTATGTTTGATTGAATCATGATAAATAAGAGAAAAAATGATTCAATTTTATGCAAATGCTAAAGTCCTTAAAAAAAGATTAAATTTAATTTAATGGACCTGAAGAATTTGAGTTTCAAGGGAAGACAAGCTTTGATATTGGCACTTTCTGAAGATTTCCTTTTCATAATAAAGGTAAGAATGCATTATAATTTAATGATACAACTACCTGGCTTGTGAACGAGTAGGTGAGACATCCAAAGTCCAAACTTCACCTATTTGGTAAATGTCATTCCTATAAATAAATGAATTGCATTTGCATTTAACAGAGAAATTAAGAGTTAAACTAGATGACGTGAAGCATTATTTATAGGACACAATTATACAAATTCTGAAGTAATAATTTGACGGAGAACAAGCTGAAAAAATGAAAAGAAAAACAAAATTAACCAAGATATAATACACTGATTTTCCTTATCATTTTCCTTATCATGTTATTGGTGTTTAGTAGAGATGCTGATTAGGACTCCTCTTTGTCCAAAGAGTGGAAGAATTGAAAATGGATGCGCTGATGAGAAATTGGAGGAAATTGATGATATATTAAGATCCAAGATATCTGTTTGGATGGGTATATATATTCTTTAGCGACGAAAACTAACAGGCAGAAGGATATACATCCTCAGCTTCCTTCAATTGTTGGAGAATTTTCTTAGTTTGGTTAAAATCGTTATATATATATGTTTCTACAGAAGGACATGATAACAAGGCGACCGGTAGAGAATCAACTTTGCAAAGCGAAATATGTAATTTAGTCTGCGCGCTGTTCATTTCAGTTTACAGCTTGCTATATTTATTTTTGACATTGGAATTGGAAGAGTTGCTATAATTTGTGTATATATATATTGATGGAAAGTTTCTATATCTTTATTGATTTGAATTCTAATTTATTATGATTGATTTGTGTTTGTTTGTGTACCACATTTGCCTATCAACCTGGATTATTTAGGAACAAATTGTATATACATAATTTGTTTACTAATATTATGCTTGTGCGTTGCATCAGAAATATATTATAAGATAAAAAAATTCAAAAAAAATAACATATTATCATAAAAAAAATAGAACAATGAAAAAAATAATTACAACAATATTCATTAAATGATATTAAAATAGATTGGAATGGCGATATATTATAAGAGTAAATATGTTCAAAATTCAGTATTTCATAAAAAATAAGTTGGAGGACTTCTAATTCATACGTATATTGATTTTGTGGTATTTTCTATTACAATAAAGAGACAGGCTTAGGTGCTATATATGGATAGCATAATGCCTTCCGTGCTATTGCCTAAAATACCTATAGTATAAACTTCAAACTTTGATCTAAGTAGCTCAATAAATTTGTTATATAATGAAAATACATAATGCCAATTTTTACTATTTTTGAAAAAATTTGACTATTTTTTATGACTTATGAAAGATGACAAAAAATGGCCTAAAATATTAGCAATTTTTATTTATTTTTAAGTTATTTTTTGTTATCTTTCATGATTTTTACAAGTTCATTATATAAATAATTTACTAAGCTACTTAGATCGAAATTTGAAGCTTATACAATAGATTTTTACAACAATAGCACAGAAGATCTTATACTATCCATAACAACTAAGCCTTACTCTACAATAAAATACTGCAATTTATTATTTTACTATTTTATCAATATAGTTTTGTTGCATTAAAATATGTAAAAAAAAAATTCTATTAATTTGGATCTTGCTGACCATCCATAAACGGATCCAGACAAAGTTGACTTCAGTCATTATATACTTAATATAAAAGAAGTTGTAATCCTTATTGGTTATTGCTATTATGTGTATTATGTGTGCATATATATATTGTGAATATGTATGACATTTTTAAAATGAAAATAAATTGAGTATTTGAGGATCAAATAAGGGGGTCTTAGGAAAAATGTTTCGAAAAGAATGAAGAAATCATAATATCTATATGCAACGAGTATGTGTTTAAATAAATTTAGACTTCTACACATAAAAAATATCAAAAAGATGCATACAATAAAAAAAAAAAGACAAACTATTTGATTGAAAGGCTGATATTCAATCCGAAAACTCATCTTTTAATCATAGCCGTTGATAGATCAAGATATCTATGTGCTTAATATAAATAAAAATTAAAATAAGCAACACAAAGCAAAAGTGTATGCAACAACAATTAAGAAACCAAGAGACGGCTATTTGGTAACTGAAGTCATTTTTTTTGCAATTGAGTTTTTTGTGCTACTATCTATTGTTAAACTTTGGACTATTCTTATTTATTAGTAATTGCTAATAGGTTTTTTGAGTTAATTTAGTAGCAACTTAAAAAAAATGAATTAATATTTTGGCAAAATAGTTATCATGTTATGGCTATACTTATAAATGGTTCTGATTGATTCTAACAAACAAATAATCCGGATAATTTGAATATAATACCATATAATTAGATATAATACCATATAATTTGATTTATTAGAAAGACTTAAACAAATAATCCGGATCAATATTTTTCATAGCTGTAAGAAAAATTAAAATATTTCTTTGTGTGTTATTAGAAAAAAAATAAAAATACTTTGAATCTGAATTATTGATTCCGGTTCAAAAGTTACTTCTAGGTAAATACATAAAATATTATGGTATTTCTATTTTTGAAAAAATAAAAAATTAACAAAAATTAAAACACTGTTTGCGCAACTTTGTAATCATTACAAACAGTGTTTTAATCTGAGTCGTTCGTTGTTTCAAAAAGTGTGTAGAAAGCATCAAAAATCGTGCTTGGCTTAAACCGGTGGTTTAGTCATCGGTTCTGGGATGGTGTACGCAGCCAGCGGTTTGATTTTTTGTAACCGATGGTTTAGTCATCGGTTTGACAAGTGTGGAACCGATCAGCGTGTCATCGGTTTGATAGGCTGTAACCGATTATTTTGTAATCAGTATAGATAGATTTGAAAATTCGAATAAAAAATGTATAGATTGTTAAATTAATTTTGGGTTTTGTATATTTATAAAAATTTCGGTGCATTATGTATGAATGATATCGTTTTTTCCTCACTCTTCTTTTATTCGATAACTCGACAATTTTGCTACGGAATTCCAGTTTTAGCAAATATAGAAACTAATTTATTAAATGCTTAGCCAGAAATAATAAATCCATAATAATTTATGAAGTTTGTGTATATAATAAATCCATAAAATATTTAGGCCGAAATAATGCCACACAATAGGTAAAAACATCTGCAATCTGCCAAGCTGATTCAGATAATGACTTAATTGGCACATGCAAATTTAGTACTATGGCAATGGCAGTATGGCATCGAAACATCTGCATCGGCTGACTCAGAAAATGTCTCTTTGCATCGGTTTGGCAGACCCGAAAACGAAGTTGCATCGGTTTTCTTCAAAAGCCAACTCCAATTAAAAAAAACTTATAATTGCTGATGCAAAAATCATGTTTATTGTAGCGGATGCATCATTTGCTATTATATATTTACAGGGTAAATTAATCGTATACTTTGATTTTCAGAATTTGGCAACAACATCAATAACAACAATAACTTGACGAAATTTTGTTCTCTGTATAAAATATTATTTTATTTGAACTATTTTGTCGTTTATTAAATTAATGGTTCAAATATTTATATTAGAAATCACCAATTATGATGATCGGGACATCACAACAATTATACTTAAAATAATATACTATATCCCTAGAGACTAACTAAAAACATTTTAATCACCTAGTTCTCGCTACGGAAGTTGGAATCCGCACATTTTACGCTCTTTTCAGATATTTCAGAAGGTCGCGAAGCAAATTCTGTGCCGAAAATCTCAAGTCAAAATCTTCTTATATGTAGCCAGAAGGTGAAAGGACAAGTGTCGTTGATTTATGGTAGTCTAATACTGGTGACTATAATTCAGGGTACTGATTCAAGGTAACTTAAAATCTGAGTTTGAATTCGAACCGTATGATTAAAATTCAGACTAATTTTATTTGGAATAGAATTTACAATTTTTTTTTTTACTATTTGTACAAATTCTGATGAGACAATTCGAATTCAAACTTAAACTTTGAATTACGTCCAAATTCAAACTTCCTTTAATTTTCATAAAGATTCTAATCAGACAATCCATTCCAAACTCAAACTTTGAGATACTTGAGGGATCCAAATCAAAACCTCTCTCTCGTAGCCATTTGCCTCAACTCAATCTAGTCTGTGGTTGAAAAGAGAAAAAAACTTCATTTATCATATGAAGCTGCTCTCGTGAAAATTTTTAACACAGAAAGGCTCCTGAACTTCATACCTTTGTGAGTATGGCAATCGATAAAGATGTTTCATCAAAGAAACAAAAAAAAAATCAATAAAGAAGTGTGCTGATATTTTCAGGTTTTCAAGCTGAACAGCGAACATATGCTAGACAGTGATTGGAGGGCGCACAGTTTCTGGACAGCAAACAAGCTGAATTTTGGCTGCAGTTTAGGTGGATTTTTTTTATTTGTTCTGAAATAAATGGTAGTTTACTGATGAAGCAGAGCTGTGAGGTTTGATTGAGTTTTGAAGGCGAAATCTTGATAGACTAGTAGTAGCGTGCGGCTAGAAGTTATGCAATAATTAATACTAATTGACTTTATTTTTATATTTATTTTAAAAATGCTCTACTACTTTGATAATTTTGATTTACATCAGTCTAAATTTTTTCATATTTAGTTGAGGATTGAAGAAGAGAGAGGATTAACATTTGTAAGTAGTTACTGGCAGTGAGTTAATTTGGAACATAACACAAAATAATAGTATCTCGAGAAGTTTAATTTTGGTCCATTTAATTAGATCAGTTTAACTTTAGACTTACTTTTAATCACGTCCGTCTATTTAATTCTCTTTTGGTGAAATCCCTGAGGCTCAAACCTCTTATTTCATAATTTTGGCCTTAAATCACACATAGGGTAGAATTTTTCTTACCAAGAGGGTGGAAAGTAGGATATATTATCCGTTTGTTGCATGGGATAATTTAAATTGTGGTGGTTTGAGTGTTTATAAAAAATTGTTATTTTTGACATATTTCTCACTAAAATTAGCTATTGTATGCTAAAATAATAGTATGACCAGTTGACCACCTTATAAAAAATATCATAGATCTAATAATCATACATCGCAATCTAAATTAGTGAAAAAAAAAATGTGACGTGATGTTACTAATATGCTACACAACATGTGTTGTGATCAAAATTTATTTTTTATGTGACGTGACTAAATACATTTTTTTAAAATTAGTTCATAAAAATAATAATAAAATATACTAAAAATAAGAAACTCTTACAAAATAAATTATAATAATAAAATAATATTGAAGAAATTAGTCACATAACGTATCATGACGTGACCAGATTAATTGAATGACGTGACGTGCAATTTTTTATCGAAAAAAACACGTCATGTAACATGAGAATCACATTATGTGACTGACACACATGACATGATGTGACGTACTGACGTGCTATGACAAAACTGATAACAACATGACTAATTTCATTTACTAGACCAAATACATTAGTTTATGGGGAATAATTTGAGTCTGGTCCTGATGGGCTCCGAATCCGTCCAATCTATTTTAAAATTTGTGCACACGGCTTCAATATCAGTGCATATTCACTTTAATATTCACATACATGGATCCTAAAATAAATTGAACAGACACAGCAAAACCTATCGGACTCAAATACGAGTCCGATGAACGTAGGTTCCAAATTGTTCCCTAGTTTATGTTACATAATATGTTAGACACTTTAGACTTGATCCGCTCTAAAATCTCGGCGAGTGGCGAGTGGAGACAATGATTGTAGTGGTTACAGAACACCTTGGTCCACAAGGAATCGGTATGCAAAATAAAGGAACAAAAATATCTCTGACTAAATCAAGACCGTTGGGAGATGTGACGTGGCGGAACGTTTCAACACGTAAGATAACATTTGTTTATTTTGTCTGCGTGGAGCCTCCATTGTAATAACATTTCAATAATTCAAGGGGGAATTTCATGTATACCCCTCAAAAACTTCAAAATTACATATTTTCCTCTCTAAATTTTAAAATTACATATTTCCCCCTCTAAACTTCAAAAACTCACATATTTATCCATTTTATTATATTTTATATTAAAACACATTGTAAATTCATAAAATACCCATTTTACCCTTTATTAAAAGTCATAAAACATCCATCTGACTCCAATTTGAATATAAAAGGTTCCTCCAATGTCTGAATTGCATTAAGATCCGTGTGTGCTACGTCAGCATGAATCTTGAAGCGAGCACGCACGAATATTAAAGCAACATGCACAGATATTGATGCAATGCATGCATATCAAAATCTCTTTAAGATACGTGCGCACTACATCAGCACTAATCTTGAAGCGAACACGAACATATCTTATTGTGATACGAACAAACTAGACGGTAGAGGAACCCTTCAGATTTAAATTTCAATTCGATAGGACGTTTTATACTTTTATTACAGGGTAAAATGGGTATTTTATTAATTTAGAATGTGTTTTAATATAAAATATAATAAAATAGATAAATATGTGAACTTTTGAAGTTTAGAGGGGGAAATATGTAATTTTAAAATTTAGAGGGGGAAATACGTAATTTTGAAGTTTTTGAGGGGTATACGTGAAATTCCCCCATAATTCAATGATGATACTCTCATACTCTCCCTGTGAGCATTGTATTAAGAAAATGTTAAAAATCGATATAATCAACCCCACATTGTTAGTGCTTCCTAACCTATGCTGTTAGCATGAGTTACATTAAATAATTAAATTAGTAATGCACTGTGTTATTAAATGGCAGTGAGGCAGTCTAGAATTCTAAAACAAAATCGACAGGAAAGAAATATGTTGTGGAAGTTGAGAACTGAGAACTAAGAGAAGGGATAGAAATTATTTATTCTGTCGGTCTTTAAATAACAAAATATTAACTCAAATTTAATATTTTAAATATTATTTATATATTATCAATATAGAAAAGATAAAGTTTGATGTACGTTTCACCTCACATTAAATAATTTGATATTTGACGGTTCGAAATTAATAACTTTATAATATATTAAATCATGCAATATTTAATTTTTAAATATTTATATATCTACTTATAAATTACTTTATCAAAATTTTATTAAACAAATTTATTGAAATTTTCAAAATCATTTTCAATGTAAGTAACATCTCCTTTTAAGAGAATGTTTACAGATGAAGAAGCGTAAAGCTTCTCTTTGCCCCCTCCTCTCTCTCAGTCGGCCTCTCAAATGGGTCCACCACTTCAGCCAGATCCTCCTCCTCCACAAAACAATACTGGCGAGTGTGGTCAGGCTGTGGCGGAGTGTGGCGCGAGCGCTTGTGTACTCTGCGTGTGTTGTCCCCTGGCCATGGCGTGGTACTGCATCCGCCTCCCCTTCCGTCTTACGCGGAAGTGCCTCCGCCTCCGAGACCGCCGAGGCCACCACCACCAGACATTCTCTTCATCTCCGTCATCATCTGAGGTCGAGCTAATCGGTGGCGATCTCCTATGGAGACCTCCACATAGAAGAGAGTAGGAAATACTACATCTCCGCTCATTTCCTGAATTAGGATTTGATTAGAGCCATTTTTCTGTAGAAATTTTATTTTTTTCTAATTTCTTTTCTGAGGAAGTTTTCAGAATTGTCATTAGTATTTCTCGTGATGATATTTGGAATTTAGGATCGAGCAAGTCAAATGGCAATTGTTAATAACTGGAACAAGTGATTTCCAATTAGAAATAGTTAGATCGTATTTCTATTATGAATTTGCACTTTTTTCTTAATTTTCTACTGTATAGCGGGCATATGCAAAACATATTTTACTTGCTGAAACTTCAAGCTCAATATTGGAATTTTGCTAGGATTGATGTAAAAGAATTCCAAGTTCTGAAGCTTTCTTTCCTCGATCAATTGACAATTGGGGAAAGAGACTTTGTTCTGGCAGAGCCACACGTCCTGTGGTAAGAAGAGATAACACTACAGGTTCGCTATACTGAAAATCTGAAGACTTGGAAGTAATGAAATTCGACAATATGGTCACGCAAAGTGACAAAGTGTTATACCGACAGCCACATACGATTCAATATCCGGGAAAGCAGTATTGAAATGTACAAAGCATTCTTTCGAATTCTAGTATAGAATATAGCAAAGCTAGAATAAGCTTAGCTCGTCAATGATATATGTGAGACACGGCAAATGAATAAGAATAGCCATTCATACACATAATTTTGAGAAATTATTTGTGTACTCATATTATACACCTCTTATCTGCCCTCCAAAAATGATTATACTTAACATAAGTTATTTAAAAAAAAAATGAAACTGATCATATTTAATATATATAAATTGTTTATCAATTATTTTTCGTAATGATCATAAAAAATCCAAGTTAAAATTTGTTATCAATTCGTAAATTTTTAACCCTTTTAAGTTTTTTTATTAATCGTAATGTAAGATGCAAACATTTTTCAAGAAAAATATAATATATTTAAGGTACAACCGTACAACCAAGTGATGCATTATCACTTCTTTTTTATTGTACAACTCTACCATGGATACATGGCAAATGAAACAAAATTATAATTTTGATTTCCAAGTTATAATTTTATCACTCAGTCATGCTTAATTTGAAATATTTTTTTATAAATTAAATTTTCAGAGCTACGTTAGCATCAGAGAGGGAATATGGTGGCTTGATGGATCTTCAGTGTAATTTTAGAGAAATTCTAATCAAACCTGAACTTGCAGAGGCGTCTACAAACATATAATTACATGAATAAAATACCTGTATACAAGCGATTTCAAATAAAAATAGGAAAACAACCACCAGCAATTAGACAGACAACACGACAAGTTTATTGAATACCCGTGCACTTTACCGAGCGACCTTGAATATAAAATAAACCAATTCGTATTCACAACTGGAAGAGACAGGTGACAACACTAATACTCTTTCTTAAGTTTAAAAAAAACAGTGCTAGCTAGGCAGCATCACACAAAATTGAAGTAGCCCTTGACCTAACATGAGATAATTAAACAGATTAAATTATCTGGTTACACCCAACACTTGTTACACAAAATGAGATTAAATGATAAGTTAAAATTGTACAAGTGGAACAAACAATCAAGACAAAAAAAATAAAACATAAATAATCTAGAGAAAATAGGGAACAGCAGTACGTGGACCCCGCATCTGGTTGTTCTCTTCAGTCTCTGTGAAGAACTTGACCTCTCTCTCCTATAAGATAAAATTAAAAAACCATTACAATTAGATGACACTATTGTTATTTTCCTGCTTATAGAACAATTGTGGAAACATCTAAGATTAGAAAGAAAACAATACAATACCATGTCCTCGCTGAAGCTTAAAATAGAAGCGACATTGCCACACCTGTAGCAATAATTAGGTGCCGACCACACCTGATAGAAACACAAGGAGCTAATTAATTATGCAGAGTTCAAGACCAGACAAATTAATAGAACAGTATTTGGCAATTCCCCATAATTTCAGAATTGATCGAGTTGGACTTAGATAGGACCAGTTCAGCTTTTATACTACTTCAATTATGCTATGTCCAAATTTATTGTGTTTGTTGCATTTATAGATCTCCCAGTATATCTGCAATCTGTTCCGAATTCAAAAATCAAACTATATTTCAGCCAGATCCGAATCTGCTGCGATTCTTTAGCTGTGAACAGTACACTCTAAAATCCCTGCTTTTCCAAATCCAACTGTTGAATTGTTTCGATATTCGTGCACAGAAAATCAGCTGTTTTCAGATATGTGCACAGAAAATATTGGATGGCTGGATTTGGAAAAGTAGGGATTTTAGGATTACTGTTCCTAGATTCGGATCACAGCAGATTTATTTCCATTTCTGCCAGTTCAAGTAGCCCTAATTCTAAACTTTTATGTAGCCCCAACTCTAAAATTAAAGCACAGAACATGTTAAGGCAATAATAAAGAAAAGGAAAATTATTTTGGTACCAATTAATACTACTGACACAACAAATAGAGCACAAGAAACTAGTGTAGCATTTTTACAGGAAAGAACTACAATAATAATTTTCTACAGTAAATATGCAATCATGAGTAGAACTAGGGTGTTCCTAAGTTCACCAAGCCCCTTTGTGAGCTCAACTCTAAAACCTATCGGATTGGCTTCAAACAATGAATCCAAACCGTTGAAATCCTTCTACCTTACGAGTGATACGTTGACATGCAAAAAATTCAAAATTTAAAATTAATTTTGTACAGTCAAAAAGCGTCCAAAAAATGAATGCATTAAAATTAATTTATAAACCTTTTAATTTTGACCACTTGACTTTATACTAAATTAATTCGAAACTTTAAAATTTTCACATGTAGACGCATCACTCATAAGGTAGAAGGATTTCAACGGTTTGGATTCGTCGTTTGAAGCCAATTCAATAGATTTTAGAGTTGAGTTCACAGATAGGCTTGGTGAACTTAGGAACACCCTAGTTCTACTCTGCAATAATAATTTATTGTACTCCAATCCTTCTGTAAGACTGCAGGAGTGCAAATAAAGAATTTCCAGTGAAAAACAATATTACTAGATAAATAACAAATAAACTCACCGTGACAAGGCCTTTGTCCTGAAACATGTATTTTAGCCCCTCCTGTACCAGCTGGTGTGCCCGGCATACCAGATCAAGATTATTTATGTGATTGAACTGCATACAAACATAAGAAATAAATTAAATTCATCACAGAAATCCAAAATTATAATTATTTTTGGAGTTGTCCTTCAAAATTTAAGAAAGAAAAGGTAATACAGAAGAAATTTCTACAAAGTAAAATATTTGTCAGCCAAAAGTACAAAAAAATCACTGCTACCTCATGTTACCTTAAAATAAGTCCAGAACCACTCATTCCTTGTTTTCCACATAAAAGAAAAGGCAAGAGGGTAACTTCAGTACTTTTGCAGAACTGACGGATGGCTGATTGTAAATTATAATTTTACAGTAATCTAGAGGCATATGTGAGATAAATCTCATTATATGCTGGAAAGGAGGAACCAATAAAAGTTTTTCTATGTCTACCTCAGCGGTAACTCTAGAGCCAAAAAGCCAGCCAGCTCCACGGGGACTGACAGCCCAGGTTTCAATCTCTTCAGGATCACTCCACATCAAATCACAAAAAGGCCCCTCATGTGGTATCTCACAGTTCCTGTCTATCGTCCTTATCTGCTCCATGTTAACACACCAGTTCAATAACAATAATACAGATGTTAAATATTTCCCAAGGATAAAGCTGCAAATTTCTTATTAAAATCATAAAGCAAAAAGAAAAAAATAAGTACCTGATCAATCGTACGAACATCAGGGGACAGCCCACCATGCACACAAAGAACCTAATCATTCAACCAAACAAATAATTATTTCCAAGGTTAAAAAGTATAAATTCTTGGAAAAACTAAATTGGAGAAATTCTTTACGGTGCCATTAATGATCGCTGAAAGAGTAAGGTAGTCGAAGACATCAGTACAGTACCGCCATGCATTGGCATTTCCATACTTTCTCTGGCACTCGTCATAAAATCCATAAACCTGAGAACACAATGAGTTACATCTCCATTTTATGATGCATTGACAAAACACTTTTGTTGAACAAAAGTAATTAGGGAACATCTCATGAGAAATTAAAAATAGAAAATTCGGTCTTATGATCATCACATCCAAAATAAATGCAATAGTGATACAGGGATTATTGCAAAATGTAGAAGTCCAGGGTCTTTCAGTAATTTGTTAATACTTTAGAGGTACTTCAAAAATTAAGAAAAGCATTGCCTGTGCTTAGAAACTTACTTTTTGGTTTACAATAACAAAATGCTTTGCGGTGAAATAATTATGGAACAACCAGGATTGTTTATTTCAGCTATGATAACTAAACAAACTGAAACTATTTCTTACAACACTTTCAGCCTTAAAGTGAATAAAAAAAATACAAGACAGGAATCAATTCTTCCCATAAAAATAGAAGGGACTAATTCAAATCATACTACTACCAGGTTAGCTGTGACTTGTGATAATGAGGACTTTAAAAACTTCCATAGATAATTTCAAGGCTTATTTTATTTAGTTCCTTCGCTACTATATAGAACCCCATTCAAGGTACTGATTACAGACTCTGCTCACGTGCGCTGTCAAATATAAACAATGAAAAGAAAAGATAACATGAAATCTAGCACCAAGAATGACTCTTACCTGAGTTAATTGTCGGCTCTCATGGTTTCCACGCAACAAGGTAATGTGTGCGGGGTACCTGGTACCCATCAAAAGAGTCAATATATAAGAAAAAACGATTCCAATTCAGTGGGTCATGTCAGAAGAGTACTATAGTAAGAAACTTTGAAAAATCATACCTCGCTTTAAGAAGCAAAAGAATGGTAAAGACCTCTAAACTGTTAAAGCCGCGGTCCACAAAATCCCCCTATAAAGCGACAGAAAGAGGGAGAGAGAGAGAGAGAGAGCAGGGGAGGGGAGTCGCACAATATGAGTATGTTACCAGAAATTACTAATCAGAACACACATAAATTGCCAAATTGTATGTTAGTCAAGACAATGTAGGCACTCCTTTTATTTTATTTCAGCAGTAGTTATCATTCATAAAGCTTATTTAGTACTGGAACATCACAAGCTCCTACCTTAAAAAGAAGGAAAAGAATTGTCAAAATACATACCATAAAAATATAGTTCGTCTCAGGAACATGACCACCAGTCTGAAAGAGCTTCATCAAATCATGAAACTGGCCATGTATATCTCCACAAACCGTTACGGGGCTATTTACCGGTTGCACATTTGATTCCTCTATAAGTATCTCCTTCACCTGAAAGGATTCATCCATGGGATTAACTATCATAAAGTAACATTTCTAAATTGTATGTAGGCAGTTGGGTTCCATTCTACCCTAAACAATTCCCTGAGCAGGTATTTTTCTGTAATTTTCAACCTTCTTTCATGTAGTAACCAATTAAGCGATTTATTGGTGCTGTGAATTTTAGAGTGGGAAAATAAAGTAGCCTCATCCAAGAAAGACTTATTTACCAAGAAACCCTAGAAACGAAATGGTAAATGAAACAATAGACAGTAAACAAGACGGGAAACAAAGAGAAAGAACGCACATATTCGCAGAGAGATTGGAGCTCGTGCTCGGCGAGATGTTGACCCTCCTTGACCTTTGAGATCCATAGATCTAAATCCATGGTGAAAAGAATAGCGGTATAGAAATAAATAGAAAAGAGGATGAATAGAAGAGGAGCGGAGATGCAAGGAGAGGTCAGAGATCTAGGGTTTTGCAGGTTCTCACCTCGATCGAGGGAGAGAGAAGGGGGCTGCGGGTGATTGTTATTTCTTTTAGAGAGACGGGGATCGGAAACTAGCTACAATAATTGAATGGTAAAAGCGAATAGATAATAGTTGAATTCGGATGGAAAAAAAAATTGTGTTGTTTTAGAAGTACTTTTAATTAAAAGAAAAGTTATTTATGTCCGTTAAAAATTTTATATTAGATATTTATCCATCAAATTTATAAGATATGTTATCTTTCTTCTAAAATAAAATAAGATGAGAGGTCGGGATTTTTTTTTTTTTTTTTTTTTTTTTTGAGTTAAGGCCCTTAGGCATATAAGAGGTCAGGATTCATATATGAGATGCGTCATTGATCCATCAAGAAAATTAAATGTTTGTTTTGTTTATTTTATTGATTAATACTAATAAAAAAAAAGATATAATACAATTATAAGTATTCCTCTCCTCATAAGCAACTGACTATTTTCTTCCTCTTCCATTCTTCTCTTACCTTGGTTTCACATATTTTCGTATCTTCATCCTTTTTATGTATCAATGACGAAAGATAACAGCACTGAATTATATGGAGACTAATCAAAATATGCCAGGTATTGATGGAATCTGTATCCTCTCTGATATCAGCATTGAATTATAAATAAACATCCCCGATTTCAGTCGAGCGATTAGAAGTCAATATCTATTGTAAATATAAGGGATTTGTTTCGAGATTCGTATCAAGTCAAAGAATGATCTAAATTTAGAAATTCCCGATTTTTTTATTAATAGGAAAAAAAATATTGTAGGAAGAATGAGATTATTTATCTCATCCAGTTAACTAAACAGGCCGCTAATTAACCAGACCAAAAAAATCATGGATGGGATAGACCATCACGTCCAGCACCATAATATTTTTTTTTTCATTTTCTATTGTTCTTCTATAATGGTGTGAAGTTACAGCATAGTGGTGATGATTGTAAATATCATCACTGGCTATCGACCTTTTTATATTTTACATTTTTGAAGGATAATATTAGAGAAGGAAATTTGTCACGGCGTGACTAGTCACGTCACGGAACGTCACGTCACGTTAACGCCACGTCACGTCACGTGTGTCGATTACGTGACGTGACTCGCGTGACGCGTGACGTGATCATTCGCGTGACGTGACCACATTCCAGTGAAAATATACGTCACGTCACGTCACGTGAACCAGTCAAGTCACGTCACGTCACGTGAACCAGTCACGTCACGTCACGTCACGGTACGAAACATAGAGTATCCAACTTTTTTTATATATATAGAGTATTCAAATTTTTATTTTAGTGTAAATTCAGTAATATTGGTACTCATGTAGTACTGATTTTTATTTTCTTTAATTAGTTTAGTCTAATATATGTTTGTAATTTGAATTTTTAAAGTAATGTCAGATGCAATATTTCCTAAAAAAATAATATTTACAACATTATTTACTTATTTTAGAATTTTTTATATCTTTTTTCTAAATTTTCAACAATTTAAATTAAAATATAAAAAAAATTGACATGACTAATTTACGTCACGACATGTCACGTCACGTGTGATCACGTCACGCATGGTCACGGCGTGACTACGCGTGACGTGACCATTCGCGTGACGTGACCATCCTCCACCATTTTGGTCACGTCACGTCACGTCACGTGAAAAAAAAAGTTGATCACGTCACGTCACGTCACGTGACCAAATCACAGCGTGTTTGTCACGTCACGTCACGGCGTGTCACGTATTTCCTTCTCTAGATAATATGGTTGTTCATAAGAGATCATTAGTTTGGATCGCTATTCTCGGTACATCTGAATTGTACAAGAATTAGTGCAAGAATAGTATTTTTGAATTAGTGGTTGAGAATAGTGCTAACTTTGAACTATTCGGGATAGTAAAAATGTTGTTTAGATTGTATATTTAGAAAAGCGATAAAGAGACTGAATAAAATAATGATTAAACTAATATTATATTACATTTAAGCTGATTTTTTAATACTAATTAATCTAATATTTTATTTAATACTCATCTAATCTAATATGATATTATATTTGTTTAATACTAATCTAATATAATATAATATTATATTTGTTTAATACTAATACTAATATTTTATTTAATGCTAATTTAATATTTAAACTAATATTATATTACATTTAACATTTAAATTAATATTATATTATATTTTATATTAATCCAATATGATATTATATTTAATTAATACTAATTTAATATTTAAACTAATATTATATTACATTCAATATTTAATGTAATATTATATTATATTTAATCTAATATTTTATTTAGTATTAATCTAATTTAATATTATATTAATTCAGTACTAATTTATTATTTAAATTAATATTATATTATATTTAATATTTAAAGTAGCATTTTATTTAATACTAATCTAATCTAATATTATATTTATTTAATACTAATTAAATATTTTATTTAATACTATATTAATATTTAAACTAATTCTAATTGAGAGGAATGAATTTTTTTTTTATTCATATTACTAACCTCACTAGCTCTATTCTTACTAACACATCATTTTTACGGGTTAGTAGAATAGAGCTATTCTTGAGTAAACCCAATTCTCAAATTTGAGCTAATTCAAATTGCTCTATTCTTGCCCCATCCAAATGCAAGACACTTTAATTTTTTTTTTAGTTTCATTTTTGCTTTTATAGATTTTAAATTTCTCTGTCACGCTATGGCTCAACCTGTCCTTTGTACTCTTTTTTTTTTGTTACAAACATTCTGTAACAATTTATTTGAAAATCAAATATGGACATGAACCTAATTTTTACTAAAAAAGACAACACCTTTCCCATATGAAACCGGAGATAAATGCATTAGGTGCTCTGTTTTAGATTTTTTTTTTCTGTCTTGAGAAAGCAAAATAAGCAAGTTATATTAAATTGTTTTTTATATTCGGATAATTATCAAGTTCAGATTTTATTGGACTAATTAATTTCAAATTCAGCATACTCTTGAATTTTTAATGATTATATGAATTAGTTCATGCGGATTTGAGTTTTATCATATATCAGACTGGTCTTCATACGAGTTAAATCAGGTGTTGATTTGTTTTCAATTTAAATTTTAGTGAGTTATGTGTGATTTATGTGTGAGGCTCAGAGATAAACCAAGCAGGTTGGATTATTTGAATCTGATTCATATTATTTAAACAGTTATTATTGGCACATTTGCATTAATAACAATATATATTCGGATTCCATAATTAAAAGATTTAAATTCTAGTAGGTCTGGTTTAGGTTTGGACGTTGAGATCTAGTAGTAAGTCTGTCCAAGATGCTAATTTTGTGATGATAGTGTTCAACAAGTTGGTCAGGATTAAATTTTAAATTTTGCTAAGAAAGATGTGCTTGATAATAAAAAGTTAAGACAGTGGATGCTTAAGCAAGTTGGTCAGGATTAAATATTAAATTTTGCTAAGAAAGAAGTGCTTGGTAATAAAAAGTTAAGACAGTTGATGCTTAGCTTTTTTAAGAAATCTCAAGTGCTTAAGCCATGCAAAATGACTTCTTAAAAATTAAGACAAACTTAAATATGTGGGCAAAAGGAGGCTCAAAAAAATAATTTTAAACTTTACAAATAAGCAAGTGTCTAACAAAAACGAATGTTTGACAAGTTTAAAACTCTTTAGTCTCTCTTAGGGCCTGTTTGGCTGCAATCCCGCGTGTTATTGTTCACGCGGGAAAAAAAAAATTCAGTTGAACTGAATTTTTTTTTTCCGCGTGAATAGTAATTCGTTGTTTACTATTCATCCGTTCCTGTGCCCATTCCCGTTCCCGGGTTGCACCTGAACAGGTCCTAAGTGTGGCGAACACTACCGTTATATCAGGTGGCCTTTTTTTTTTCTTTTTTTTTTGTAGCAGTAGATTTGTTTGACAGGAGAACGTTTCATATGAGGACCTAGGCCTCGTATTGTTTCGGCCTATTTAGAATCATTTTATGGTGGTAATATTTTGTATGATAAAAATAGTTGTGCCCGTTGATTAGCAGCAATCTTTTGGAGATTTTTAACTGGTCGTGATAGACATTTAAATTTATTATTTTTTTTTGAACTTGTGAACTTCTGTTAGACGAAGATATTTCGCACCATTCAAAGGTTGCTTTTAAGTTTAATAACCAACGTTGTAAAATATTAGATGAAACCAATCCCATTTTGGAATTTATATATGCTATGCAGAGTAGTATCCAGTGACTATTTTTTTCGTTATTAAAAGAGATAAAATGAGTGTTTATTATTAATTTGGAGGCCATTTGATTATGAGTGCCAAATCATTATCAAAGAACAGAAATAATTTTGTACAGAACATGCAGTAATAAACCTTTTTTTTTTTAATTTTATCAACATACAACCTTTAACAAAAAAATAAATTGAGGATCATATATTTCTCAAACATAAAATCTAAAGAAACAAAATAGTATTCCAGATCATGTGTCTGCCGGCGAGTTCGACCCTAAAACTAAAACAACCTGAAGATAAAAAAAAAAAAAAATAACGATTTTTCAGTTTTCTGAATTTTTTTAGAATTAGAAAATTTAAATCTGAAAAAAAAATTCTACTTTATCTTATTCTTTCATATTTAATGTGTCCGTATATACAACTTTAAAAAAGAATAATAATTGGATTATATTATCTCAATTCGGATTATCTGATTTATAATGTACGAATTGAATTGATTTGATTTGAAATTTTGAAAACTCTTTTCATGTAATATAATTTGTTCATTTAATTATACGATAATAGAAAGCCTGCCATTTCTTCTTAAGTAGCAAATCCAACACTAGTTTTTTGTTTAGAAATTATTCAACAAAATTTATTATTAGAAACTATTTCTAATCGCCATGCTAGCAAAATAATTCGCTTAAATTCTTTCTTTTCTGTTTCTATGTTGCTCTATTTCTTCTAATAAAAAATATAAAATTAATTTAAGACATGTGAAGATTTAAAAATTAAGAAAGATTTTATTTTCTAAACAGTTCACAGTTATGTAGTAATTAATTTTAATTGTTGAGATGGAGATGCTATGTAATGATTAACAAGAGTAAAATTAAACTTATCAAATTTTTGTGATGAACAGAACTTTGCTTAAAAATTTATTACATTGATCTCAAACTAATTGAAATTAATTAATTTTTTCAGGTTATATATTTCTTTATGTAAAATTTATAATTTATATATTAAATTTAATATAAAGTCAAGAGTAGAACTAGAGTGCTCCTAGGAGTATCAAGCTCCTTTGTATTATTTACTCTAAAATTTATCGGATTAACTTGGAACGATGAATCAAAACCATTGAAATCCTTCTACCTTACGAGTGATGCATCTACATGTGAAAATTTTAAAGTTTCGAATTAATTTAGTATAAAGTCAAGTGGTCAAAATTAAAAGGTTTCTAAATCAATTTTAATACATTTATTTTTTGAAAGACTTTTGACCACTTGATTTTATACTAAATTAATTCGAAACTTTAAAATTTTCACACGTAGACATATCACTCATAAAATAGAAGGATTTTAACGGTTTGTATTCGTCGTTCCAAGTTAATTAGATAAATTTTAGAGTTGAGAGTAGAAAGGGACTTCGTACTCTCAGGAGCACTAGTTCTACTCTAAAGTCAAACGCTAAACCAGTGAAATTTGAGAGTGAGCTCACGGTGGAGAGACCGGACTTGCGTAAACCGAGATTCGAGAAGAGATTTATTTTGTTTGGCAAATTGTCCGTAGGCTATTCGAGAAGAGATTTCGAAGAGAGAGTGGGAATTACCTGAATGGACAGCTGGATCAGAGCTCTAGTCGAGGCCATCCATTCCACCACTTTTCAATCCGTCATCTACCTCTCCGGTGGCGCTTCTCAGGTCTCTCTTTCTCTCTCCCTGTCACAAACTTTGCATTTCAACCCTGTAAAACCTCCTATTTACACGAGTCATTTGATCCTATTTTCTTTATGGTCCTTCTAACGAATTGGCAAATTAATGATCCTGAAAGTTTACACGTGGCAGGCGCTGGGATGGTTGATGTCCGTACCAGGCGCTTCTAACACAATCCTTGAAGCAGTTGTGCCTTACTCCAGACACTCCATGGCTCATCTACTTGGCAAGGTGTTCTACTATCACCTCTTATTCAGGTTCAATTTCTTTTCAGTAAATAAGACTATAAGAGCTCCTTTTACAGAACTTTTCTTTTGTTAGATCCCCACACAGTTTACCAGCCAAAAGACAGCAGAGGAAATGGCACTGGTTGCTTATAATCGTGCTATGAAGCTTTCTACACCAGGTTCATGCAAAATTTTGTTGTAATCAAAGAGAAATATTATAAATTCATGTGCAGTTACTGATATTTCCCTATACTAACAAAATGCAGTACCAGTGTGCCTTTGAAGCTAACTAATTTCTGAACCTGACAGACTACTGGTATAAGCATGCTTGTACTGATTTAATTACCAGTCAGATTACCAGTTTGGGAGAATGATTTGTACTATACGACGACCGGAAATTATCTGTAGTCCTTTTAGGTGCTTATAAATATGGTTCTTCTTGGTTACAGTTGGGGTTAATTTATAATGGATTGAGTTTGTTTTTAGGAAGACAAGTATTGGGCGTTGGATTTACTGGTTCATTAGCTAGCTCACAACCAAAGCACGGGGATCACCGGTATGTGCTTCTTTATGAGTTCGATGGGGGTTAAATTTGGTTAATTAAAGCTGTTTTGACTCACTGTTCCACAATAAGGTCAATGCAGTCAAACTTGGGTTAAAATTGAGTTGAACTGATTGGGAACCTGAAAATGATAAACTCCAGTGGAAAATAGTTGATTGTTTTTTAATCCTTAATTAGGTCAAGGTATCGATATTTTATTCAATTTTTGAAAAGAGTAACTGAACCAAATGTGGAAAATGTTCAAATTGAGGAATGTTCAATATATACAGAATTAGGAATTGCTTTTGCAAATGTTTTTGTATAAGGTGCCATTAGTAATCAGTGCATATGCTTTTCAAATATCATTTTGGACTGACAATTTAGGTTTGTAACTTGGTTTGCCTTTTTTTTTTCTTGCCTTTTGCTTTCTACAAACGTTTTCAAACCACGGGCAACCCAAACAAAGGTGTTTGATCTTATTTCTTGGGGAACTCATCAAATTTCTTTCCAGATGCTTCTGTTTGCCAAATCACTGTCATTTCAAATGTTTGGTTGTTGCAATGATGCAGTGATATTGTTCTTTTTTTTTCCTAATTTTTTTTATCATAGATATGTCTTTTTGATAAGCACATAGTTCTAGTCGGAATTGTGAGAATTGACCTGCAATTTCTAATACTACCGACCAGAATCACATTAGTGTGACTTCATGCTACTTCTTTTCCACTCTCTAAGCATAGATTGCAAACATAAACTTAACATTTTTTTTTTCAATTGGAATATTCTTTTTTTCTGAAGTTCCTGATCTCTTTCAATGACGGTTAATTGAATTGTATGGAATCTCACCATATTGAAATATATGAATTTTGTGCCATGACACGGACCTTTACATTTCTGGGTTTTACTGAAATAACTACTTATTTTCTTGTGCTGTTCTTCTTAATTTGACCATTTTTAAGCTTTCTGGTTTACAATAAGCTAAACAAACATGGGTCAAACTGTCAAAGTAAGATTACTTGACACATTGAACCTCTCTGTAATGTGAGGATTAAAGGGCTAGTTACTTGAGTCAAAGATTGTTAATTTTGATTTTATTGTGCAACTCATGACAAACTGGGGCTCAATTGGGTAAAATTGGTCTATGATAACAGCATATTTTCTTGTAATCTTGTGATAGGTTTTTCCTTTCAATAAGGACACACAAGTGCCTTAAGACATCACAAATCACTTTGCTAAAGGTTTACCACTATTTT
Source organism: Carex arenaria (assembly GCA_964058825.1). NCBI lineage: Eukaryota > Viridiplantae > Streptophyta > Magnoliopsida > Poales > Cyperaceae > Carex > Carex arenaria. The sequence goes on from CAXKVW010001417.1 coordinate 23,268, forward strand.
CTCTTTTTTTTTCCTTTTTTCTTTTGTCAATTTCTTAAACTTATGTCGAGGACCTTTTAGGATATTTATTGTGTGAACTATATGTACATTTTTCAGGGTTTGAGGAGTAGAGAAGAGGAAGACAAAATTTCTAGCCAATTTTTGGTCAAGGTAAATCTAGAGTATACAAACCAAAATTCAATATTCTCTTCGTTTCTGGTGCTAAATTGATATCATATTGTGAGAAGCCCATTCTACTAAAGACAATAGGAAAGGAGAAACCATGGGTCAATAACAACCGATGATAGCACGAACTTGCTAGGTTTTGATACCTTGCAGTTAGGTCCAGCAATATTCTATGACCAGTTGCATCTAGCCGATTTTTTTCAAGCTTTGTTTTGTTGTTCAAGGCTGTTGGTGATGCATGTGGAGTTTCCAGAACAGGGAATGTGGAGTTGAAGGACTCTGAGTTACCACAAGAAACACAAAGTAAATTTGATGAAGATGACGAGCTTCAACAGCTTATTGATGGTCAGATTTGTGCGAAAATATACGACTTTTCTAAAGGTACTTTTTAGCATATTCTATCAATGCTCCTTTTTAATTTTATGCCTATACCAAATTTCATAAAGAATAACAACAATATCCTTGTTTTCTACGAAAAAGCAAAATTATGCTTGAAATATGAATGCAAGCATGTAAAAGTGTTTTCTGAATGCACGTGTTCAGATGTCAGAATTCGAAGAACCCAAAAATCCGAACATGTGTATTTAAAGCTCTGGATGCATCAGTGTGTGTTTTGATAGCACTTCTAAACAGATGTTTTTTTTATCTTTGGAATTAGTTAGCTATTTCTAAAAAATAGGGATGTTGTTTTAGTGCTTATCCTTGTGATTGTTTTCCTTGGGTAAATACAGACAACTTTCTGGTATCTTCTTTAGACCAGTACCAATTAAGCCTAAATAATCCTTGGCAAACCTTCATTATGCAGCAAATTAACAAACAATCGCACAAAAGAACATACAAGATGCCCCACAATGCATATATTAGTATCATATTTACAACATATAACTTTGGTTGTGAGCAATGTTCAAAATAGCACACTGTAGCTGTCTATGAGCCCATATTATACAAAACTGAAAAACCATGAAAATAGACTCTTTTGACACTGTAATGGTAAATCACACTGATATGTTTACCTCCGAGCAAAATTAGGTCCAATGTTCATCTCTTGTAGCACAGGGCTTTGGGCCTGGAACTTTATCAAAAATTTTGAAGATTTTGACCCAAACCAGACAGAATTAATGAAAATAATTAAAAGCTGCGTTGAAGCGAATTTTTTTTTTGCTCATCACCTCCTTCATATTTGTTTCTTCTCGGGCAGCTAGTATACAACTGCAGTATGGTGTACTGGTACCAAAACATGTTTTATGATGCAGTGTTATGCTTTGGAACTTTTGACGTTAAATTGTTTATTATAAAATGAAGATTTATATTTTTAACATATCTTGCTATAGGGAGTTAGATACCATAGATTCTTCTGTATTTACCACCACTATCTGATATTCACTAAACTGATCTGACCCCCAGCACTGAACTGCTATTTTGTATTTAATAGGTTCACTGGCTCACTGCAAGTGCAGCTGACCTAGGTTCAGGTTTTAGTAATATTAAACTGTCAAGTGCTTATATTGTGCATAATTTACAAAATATAGATTCTGATAACATGTTACAATGAAAGAGATTATGCTTTGTATATGAAAATTAGACTGGAAGCACTAACATATTCTTTATTTGTTAAACATTGTAGATAAAATAAAAGGGAATGCTGAAAGGAGAGTCATATTGCCTGGTTCATTCAATCCATTGCATGAAGGTCACCTCAGATTGCTTGAAATTGCAGGGAGGTGTAATTTTGACCTAATACATATTTCAAGCTTGAATCCTCTTGAGTGATGATTCAAATGCCTTCTTCATGCTTTCGTCCTTTAAATGCATACTACTAGAATTCTACAGCTTAAGGAACAAAATCAAGCCATTAAATGTGTTCTATATCACTTTCTCTACGGCTTGTAAAAATATGGTATTTCGGCTTTATTTCAGTGAATTCGAAGAGCGTGAAATACAAATACACAGAAATCTTATACATGCACATAGAGAAAATATCATAGACTACAAACTTTATTTTAATTATTACAGATTTAAAAACTGGAAACATATGATTGCAAAAATAGTTAAGGTGTTGAATGCTCATAGTAGAACTAAGTGGAGAAGGGACCAACTTGCAACTGTTATTTGTAACACATTGTGATAACACTTTTGTTGCATTAACAGTATAAATTTCAAGAAACAAAACTAAACTGTTTTTCTTGCGCCATATTGCAAGAAGTATTTGTTTACCGTAAATTGTAAGATTCAGAGTTCATTTAATATCGATCAAGATGTGAAAAAAAAAATCACAGAGAATTAAATGCAATCAGCTGTTGATTTTTCAACATTTGTTCTTATAGTAAATGAACTCTTAAATTTTATAATTCGTTATGCATATGTTTTGCTTGTGAAATAGAACAAAGATAAATGGTTCACATTTGTCATTTGAAATTATAAATTAAATTATTAATATAACAAATACTGATGTGACGATGTGTCACCGAGTTGTAAGTGGATCCGTCAGATTAGAGGTTAGATTGTTTAACCATGCACATTGTATGCAATTGTAGCCTTTAATCTCATGTTGAATGTTTGAATTAGATCACAGTTAGCATCTATTTTGTTATTATAATGCCTTTTCAATTGTTTATGCAGCATGTTGGACAATGCAGTACCGTACTTTGAGATATCGGCAATTAATGCTGACAAACCACCTCTATCTGTAAATGAAATCAATAGGCGGGTTGACCAATTTAGGAAAGCAGGTGTTATTTTCTTTCTTATTTGATAAATATATACTTATGCTTGGTTTGTTCATGACTTCCCAAGCTTCTTAGTGCTTGTTTCAATACTATTCTTCATTTATATTTTAGGGAAGAACGTGATAATTTCAAATCAGCCTTACTTTTACAAGAAAGCCGAATTATTCCCTGGCAGTGCTTTTGTAATTGGTGCAGATACCGTAATAAGACTTGTCAATGTAAGATTGTCATGACTTATTTACGTCTTACAAATTGTTTATATCATACAACTGATGTATTTGTTCAAGTGCAACATAACTGCACACCTAATATACTATGCAAAGTTTTATAGTTGGCCCATGACATAACCACGGTTTTATGGCCAACACCAATTTTCCATTTTTTGTGCAAGTTTCTTAATGAGGTCATGTACCATTTTTTCAATTCATTTTCTATGTAACATAATGTTACCAATTTGGAGGAGCCATCAAAAATGTTAGACAAGAATTTAAAAGTTTTCTTTATCCCGCTCGTTGTTGTTGTTTTTTTTTTTATCTTTTAGCCAAAATATTATGGAGGTGACTACAATAAAATGATAGAGATACTACTGGATTGCAAAAGGACAGGTACAACTTTTCTTGTAGGAGGCCGAAAGGTAGACGGAATTTTCAAGGTATATATGCATTCGATAAACCCTATTTTAATATCTTAAGTTTTTTTTATTATCTAAAAATCTCATGTTTGCCGTGACTAAACATAAAAAAGATAATGTATGTACAAAAGTGAGGAATACCTGTTAATGTCACTATAAGACGTGCAAATATTTCTGCTATATCTCTCCGCAAACATTTTCTTGAAGAAACCCAAACTAAGCCTCCTTTCTTGTCAACGACATTGAAAGAAAGGAAGGGAAGGGAAGGATAGTCTGGGCGTCTTCTGATTGGAGGAAAATTTTCTTTTTTGAGTATAAATGGCAGTTTCCTATGCTCTGCATTATTCATGATATTCCTTTCTAATTATGTGCGAGTTTACACTTTCAATTCCTATCTGATTGGCCAACCTGCATGAGGCTGATCTCATGGGTTAATGGGTCGGGACTTGGGGCAGGGTATAGACTTTTTTAGCTGTGACATGTTAGTTGGGTTATGGGCTAACAGGTCATGACCTGACTGGAGCTGTTTTGATGATTACCCGACCTGACTTGGCCTATTTTAATGACATTGAATGGTTGTACCATTTTTTTTTTTTTTTTTTTTTTTGAAGCTTCGCAGAGGCTGCGAAGTGGGGTTGTACCATTGGTAGTGGGCCCTCCTGTATGGTTAATCTTCTTTGTGCAGTGTGTGGATAAAGCTGGAAGTTAAATAGCCACAGGTGGGAATCCACAGTGACCCATTAGGCCTGATGCTGGTTGGGTTCAACATAGCTTGTGGCATGTCCGGTGCTCACATGAATATAGTAATTACGTAATCTGACGCATTTTTAACCCCGCCCAAGACCCAACAATATTACAACCCCTACACTGTACTATTATTGTAAAATTGCACCAGTATTGATCTGTGGTATTAAAATCTGAAATCGGGCAGGTACTAGGAGACATTGAAATTCCCGACGAATTGAGAGATATGTTTGTCTCTATACCAGAGGATAAGTTCCGTGTGGATATTTCTTCGACAGACATAAGACAAAACAGAATTAAGACATAAAGATAATTATGACAGACAGATTTGTACAAATCTTCACACTTGTAAGTGCTTTTAAAAGCGGAACAAATATCCGATGATTTTTTCAGTTGATTTCCTATCTGGCCTCTTGGCATTTATTAGTATTTTGTCTTGTAACCAGAAGATGAGGGCAAATAAACATTGCAGACCTATTGGTATCTGTGGTTCCTTTAATTACAAATAAACAATGCAAGTACAAATTTCTTGTATTTGATTCACAAATGGTGTTTGCTGGGCCTCTCATTAGTTGAACTTCTTAATCTTGGTGGGGCCTCTTGGTATTTTGTTGAGAACCTTTGAATCAAACTTGCTGTAGAATTTCCTGAGATCTTCACGGCCCCTAGCTACCAGATGATCAACTTCTGCTTGATACCGCTCATACAAGGCTGGTAAGGTATGAATACACAAAAATCCTACAAAAAAGAATATTTACTTGTATTTTTTTGTAATCTGTTTCATGTTTCAAAATGGAGCCTGCAATATTAGCAACGACATACTAGAACATGTTATTTTATAAATAATGTTCTTACTTTGTTTTCTTTGCTTTGTGGTATGTAATATGCTGAGAACTGATTCCAGCTGTTTGGAATTATGTTTTCAGGTACAACTATGTATGGTTTCTTAATGAAATCGGTGGGTTTTAACCCACTTTTATTAAAAAAAAAGAACCTGTTTAATAAAAAACAGAAAATAACATGAAAGTAAACTCCAAGAGGATGTTTGATTCCTACCGAAATATAAGAGAGATGTGAAGCTACAACTGCTTCCGATTACTGACACGATCCATAGACAACCAATTACCTAGATAAACCAAATAATTAATTTAATATTCCAAACTGGGTTACACACCATGGTAAAACAAGGCTTGGAAAAGACCTTTAGTTTACCGTGAGAAACATTCGGAGGTCTTTTCCTGAGGAAGAGGAGGGTGTCCGATGCCCATCGGACCAGAGTCTGTTCGATGGGTGTCCGATGCCGTCCAATTCATTTCAAGATCTATGCGTATCACTTTAATATCCGTGCTATTTGCTTTAATATATGTGTGCACAGATCTTGAAGTAGATCGGACGGTATTGGACACCCATCGAACACTGTTCTGGTCCGATGGGCATCGGACACCCCCCTCTCTCTTTTCCTGATGCAATGTATAGAAGGGACGAAATGAAGTGAGCAAGTCTTGAATGCAAAGCCCATGCGACTTCTCTGAAGGTCTGTTCAGACACGATTGTTTCTGGTATTTGGGGTGGATTTCTAATTATAAAAAAAAATGTTTGCCGTTAGTTCATTTATGCGAGTCATTTTTCATTTATTAAAGTAATTTTTAATTTGGAGTAGCTGTATATTCTTAATTTTCTCTTCAACAAAATTTACACTTAAAATCTGTATGCATGCGGCATATGAAACTACTAAATTCCTTAAAAGATCAAGTTTTAATTATTATACTAAAGATATCTGACGACAATGAACAATTTTAGAGTTCTAAAGATCAATAACATGACCGCTGTTACTGAATTGCATCCTTGGGATTTTTTTTTATTAGTCAACTTCTGTTGAACTCATGTGTTTTGTGGTGCTTAAAAACTTGGATTTCATGTTAAATGCATCCGTAAAATTTGAGGCACTTGTATTCTTAATGATGAGAATATTGAATAAGTTTGCAAATATAACATGAAATCAACTACTACCTATCAATTAGTTGTGCAGCCCATGACCATACAAGGAGTAAAAGCATCGCAAGGAGGGAAATGTGCGTGAGGAGCTCGATGAGGTTGTATTCAACAACATCAAACAAAAACCATACTATTGTTGCCCCTGCAAGAAGCCCACCTGATAAATTCCTGTTCCTCCATAGCAGTATATCAGCAACTGGAAAATCAACAAAACTAACCAGTCAGAAGGATACAAAATTATAAATAATGGAAGAAAGGGGGTTCGTGACATATATAGCATACCTTTTCCGCCACCTAATGCTGCATGAACTGATCTCTTTTTGCTAAATGGTTTTCCTTTTGGTTTTGCAAACTTGATATTGGTCCTAAATGGCATGCTAACATGGCTTGAAGAGGTCGTGGCTGCAGTAGGGGTGGTGGTGCGTTTAATCTCTTGTTCATCTTCAGAGTCCGAAAGTTTCAATCGAGGCATTTCTTGTTACTCAAAGAGCTAGACTTTTGAGCTACAAGTTAAACACTAACAACAATGTCAAGGATTGATCCTCTTATATGAAATTACCAATGTACAATGTTAAGAGTTCTTTTATAGAATTGGTGAAGAAAAAGGGAGAAGGAAAGGATAACCTTTTATTAGAGAAAACTGGTTGGGAATAAATGATAAGTCTTGCTCGCAATATCAGTTTCAGACTTTCAGCTCTAAAAGGACAGAAGGAAGTTTTGGGTGCATGTAAATTCTCTCCGTAGTAGATTTTTAATGCAACACTCTATGATGGTTGCAAATATGGATGCACATGCGATTATTACACTAACATGCGATACGTCACTAAAAATTAGCACATGCGATTATCTTCATTATTTTTTATTTTAATTTATAATTCAATGCGATGATATTTTTTTTGTCAATTTGCGAAATGTGCGTTAATTTCATAATAAGCAATTTTTTTTTTTACAGAAATAACTTTCTAATTCTCACAATTTAATAATTAACAGTCTTGTTTTTCAGAAAGAAATCAGTTTCTAATTCTCACGCTGGGTAAATTATGGGTTCTCATTCACTAATTTTGTAAATTGTTAATTTTATATTGATTTTCAGTTCTAATTTATAATCCAACATAACAATTTTTAATTAATTTTCGAAATGAAGATACACTTAAGTTTTAGAATGTTTATTATTTTTATGACAATTATATTTAATTTTATTTTATTTTCATGTTCTGAGATCTCATGTTAACTACAGTTACATTGGAGAAAATAATTCTTGGAGTAACTATTGGGCGAACAATTACCTTTCGGAGCCAACAAGGAATCTCTAGAAATCAAGCCATGTCAACAAGAAATTAATATGTTCAAGCCAGATGATTCTTGGGATGATAAGGAAGATTAGTAAGTTGGAAAGATTTCATGGTCAAATTATAATTTAGTGATTTTCTTATGGATGGTTTGATAAATACTTCAATTGAAACAAAATTGATTTCCAGTATCTAATTGATAAAAGACACAACTACAACTATTTTTTTTTCAGATGAACAATTTTTGACAGCAGCTGTAAATAAATTATAGCTGATTTTTATTTTTGGAGAAAAGACCTAAGCCTGTAATGAATACAGAAACTGATATTATTAGGAAGTGTTTTAACAGGACTATCTCACATCCAAAATGATACTAGATCACAAAAGGTCCGGTGCCTCCTAAAGGCACAATCAGCATAAGAAGTTTATAGTAGTAACATATCCTAATTATAAGCCACATAGCAGGGCTGAGGAAAGTTTTATCAAAAATATATAAAAACAAAATATTCGATCAATCTTCTAAACATTGGCAAGAGCGATGTCCCTTTCATACAGAACCATCTGATAGTCATCTGGGTGCAAGCTACTGATAGGAATCTCATCATCTGGGAGCCAAAGAGCTGTTTCTTCTTGATCCTCTACTGCACATGACCTGATCAATAATGAATTAAAGTTATGATGAGAAATATGATTTGCTTTGGAGTTTTAGCTATACCTGTTTTTTTTTAAATTTCACAGAATCTGTGAAGTTGTGAGGGGGAATCGAACTCTCGACCTTTGGCTACAATAGTTTTAAGATTTTTTTCTAGCCAACTGTGTTACCTCCTCTTTCTCAACTATACCTGTGTTAAAGCAAAGGTCATTCTTGTGTTTTCATATAGTTCAACATACTGCACTAACAATCAATAGAAAAATAAGTTTAGTTTTGACAGGTAATTGATATGAAAAATGAATGATGTCTCAAAGTTTGTTCCAAGAGGGGCTGATATGTTGGCAAGCTCCCATCCAATACCAAATCTGTTTAGCAAATTGACAGTTCACAAACAAATAATCTATGGTTTCAAGTCGGTCATAGAACTTGCAAGTATTATCTCCATGCCAACCTCTTTTGGTAAGTTTATCTTTTGTTAGCATTTTCTTTTTTTGAGTGAACCACATAAAGATTATGATTTTCAAAGGTATAGGAACGGACCATTTACTTTTTGAAATGCACAAATCTCAAAGACAGTCAATTTTGATGCACAAATCTCGAAACAAATGAATGGTTTGATTTGGAAAAGCAGGGACCTGCGATTCCATTTTAATTACATTGAATGGTTGTACCATTGTTTTTTTTTGGGAAAATTTCCGGTGTACCCATGCAAATTTCTGAAATAGCCAATTTCCCCATAAAAACACTATAATAGCTAATATCTCCATACAAACTCAACATTCTTCCTTTTATCTCCTTTCATTTATTTAACATTTTATTCAATTATTATAAAAGTTGAATTGACAATTATGTCCTTCTAATCAGTAAATCCAATGTTTTCTCAGTTCACCGTTCTTGCATAGTCCTTATAAATGAATGTTATAAGATAATTCAAATTGCTCTCTGAACTTTTGAGAGGACCATTAAACAAACATCGTTATTTGATTATTTTGGCATAAGCAAGAAGAAAGCGATACTAAGTCAACTCTAAACAAAAAATGAAATTTTGTTTGATTGATCTTCATAAGGTAAAAATACAGCGGTGCTCCGAGATGAACAATGATTGTCAGAGCTGATTGAGGCACTGCTCCATCCTTTGCTGCATGCGCCACCTCGACCCAGTCCGTCATCTTCCTCCTTGTGTGACTCCTCGTATTTCGACGAGGTGCCGAGAACCGATATCGCAACCGTAGATGCTGTCGTTGTGGTGAGCATTACAGCCAATCACTCGGTGGTAAGATTGCCGGCACCGTATCATCGGCCGTCATCATGGCTTCATCCCAAAAGCTTCCAACAAATGAAATTGACTATGATCTACAATTAATGATTTTTTATAGAAGCTTATTACAACCAATCTATTAGGTCCGTAATATTGGTGGAGCATGAGCCTGATGCCATTAGCAATTTGAACTAGTAAACCTCTGATTGTAATTCCAATTGCTCCTAGAGCTTTGAAGGAATCATAAACTGGATTAGCGATCAATCAATTTTTAATGGGAATGAGCTTGTCTGCCTGATGCTATTATCTGTAATATTCTTTTATACGGACTGTGCAAGAAAGGTGAACTGAGAAAACAATGGATTTTCTTAGAAGGGCATAGTTGTCAATTCTAATTTTATAATAATTGAATAAAAGTTAAATAAATAACTGGGGAGATAAGAAAGAATGTTAAGTTTGTGTGGGTATATTGGCTATTATAGTGTTCTAATGGAGAAATTGGCTATTTCAAGAATTTGCATGGGTACACTGGAAATTTTCTCTTTTTTTTTTAAGCTTCCCAGAGGCTGCGAAGTGGGGTTGTACCATTGGTAGCGGGCCCTCATGTATGGTTAATCTTCTCTGTGCAGTGTGTGGATAAAGCTGGAAGTTAAATAGCCACAGGTGGGAGTTCACAGTGACCCATTGGGCCTGATGCTGGTTGGACTCAACATAGCTTGTGGCGTGTCCGCCTGTCCGGTGCTGACATGAATATAGTAATTACGTAATCTGACGCATTTTTAACCCCGCCCAAGACCCAACAATATTACAAACCCTACTCTGTACTATTATTGTAAAATTGCACCTGTATTGATCTGTGGTATTAAAATCTGAAATCGGGCAGGTACTAGGCGACATTGAAATTCCCGAAGAATTGAGAGATATGTTTGTCTCTATACCAGAGGATAAGTTTCGTGTGGATATTTCTTCGACAGACATAAGACAAAACATAATTAAGACATAAAAAAAATTATGACAAACAGATTTGTACAAATCTTCAGACTTGTAAGTGCTTTTAAAAGCGGAACAAATATCCGATGATTTTTTAAGATGATTTCCTATCTGGCCTCTTGGCATTTATTAGTATTTTGTCTTGTAACCAGAAGATGAGGGCAAATAAACATTGCAGACTTATTGGTATCTGTGGTTACTTTAATTACAAATAAACAATGCAAGTACAAATTTCTTGTATTTGATTCACAAATGGTGTTTACTGGGCCTCTCATTAGTTGAACTTCTTAATCTTGGTGGGGCCTCTTGGTATTTTGTTTAGAACCTTTGAATCAAACTTGCTGTAGAATTTCCTGAGATCTTCACGGCCCCTAGCTACCAGATGATCAACTTCTGCTTCATACCGCTCATACAAGGCTGGTAAGGTATGAATACACAAAAATCCTACAAAAAAGAATATTTACTTGTATTTTTTTTGTAATCTGTTTCATGTTGCAAAATGGAGCCTGCAATATTAGCAATGACATACTAGAACATGTTATTTTATAAATAATGTTCTTTCTTTGTTTTCTTTGCTTTGGTGGTCTGTAATATGCTGAGAACTGATTCCAGCTGTTTGGAATTATGTTTTCAGGTACAACTCTGTATGGTTTCTTAATGGAAATAGTGGATTTTAACACACTTTTATTAAAAAAAAAGAACCTGTTTAATAAAATAACAGAAAATAACATGAAAGTAAACTCCAAGAGGTTGTTTGATTCCTACCGAAATATAAGAGAGATGTGAAGCTACAACTGCTTCCGATTACTGACACGATCCATAGACAACCAATTACCTAGATAAACCAAATAATTAATTTAAGAGTTAATATACTAAACTGGGTTATACACCACGGTAAAACAAGGCTTGGAAAGGAAATTTAGTTTACCGTGAGAAACATTCGGAGGTCTTTTCCTGATGCAATGTATAGAAGGGACGAAATGAAGTGAGCAAGTCTTGAATGCAAAGCCCATGCGACTTCTCTGAAGGTCTGTTCAGACACGATTGTTTCTGGTATTTGGGGTGGATTTCTAATTATAAAAAAAAATGTTTGCCGTTAGTTCATTTATGCGAGTCATTTTTCATTTATTAAAGTAATTTTTAATTTGGAGTAGCTGTATATTCTTAATTTTCTCTTCAACAAAATTTACACTTAAAATCTGTATGCATGCGGCATATGAAACTACTAAATTCCTTAAAAGATCACGTTTTAATTATTATACTAAAGATATCTGACGACAATGAACAATTTTAGAGTTCTAAAGATCAATAACATGACCGCTGTTACTGAATTGCATCCTTTGGATTTTTTTTTATTAGTCAACTTCTGTTGAACTCATGTGTTTTGTGGTGCTTAAAAACTTGGATTTCATGTTAAATGCATCCGTAAAATTTGAGGCACTTGTATTCTTAATGATGAGAATATTGAACAAGTTTGCAAATATAACATGAAATCAACTATACCTATCAATTAGTTGTGCAGCCCATGACCATACAAGGAGTAAAAGCATCGCAAGGAGGGAAATGTGCGTGAGGAGCTCGATGAGGTTGTATTCAACAACATCAAACAAAAACCATACTATTGTTGCCCCTGCAAGAAGCCCACCTGATAAATTCCTGTTTCTCCATAGCAGTATATCAGCAACTGGAAAATCAACAAAACTAACCAGTCAGAAGGATATAAAATTATAAATAATGGAAGAAAGGGGGTTCGTGACATATATAGCGTACCTTTTCCGCCACCTAATGCTGCATGAATTGATCTCTTTTTGCTAAATGGTTTTCTAATAGAGCTTGAAGAGGTCGTGGCTGCAGTAGGGGTGGTGGTGCGTCTAATCTCTTGTTCATCTTCAGAGTCCGAAAGTTTCAATCGAGGCATTTCTTGTTACTCAAAGAGCTAGACTTTTGAGCTACAAGTTAAACACTAACAACAATGTCAAGGATTGATCCTCTTATATGAAATTACCAATGTACAATGTTAGAGTTCTTTTATAGAATTAGTGAAGAAAAAGGGAGAAGGAAAGAATAACCTTTTACTAGAGAGAACTGGTTGGGAATAAAGGATAAGTCTTGCTTGCAATGTAAGTTTCAGACTTTCAGCTCTAAAAGGACAGAAGGAAGTTTTGGGGGCATGTAAATTCTCTCTGTAGTAGATTTTCAATGCAACACTCTATGATGGTTGCAAATATGGATGCACATGTGATTATTACACTAACATGCGATACGTCACTTAGAAATTAGCACATGCGATTATCTTCATTGTTTTTTTTATTTTAATTTATAATTCAATGCGATGATATTTTTTTGTCAATTTGCGAAATGTGCGAGAATTTCATAATAAGTAATTTTTTTTTTTTACAGAAATAACTTTCTAATTCTCACAATTTAATAATTAACAGTCTTGTTTTTCAGAAAGAAATCACTTTATAATTCTCACGCTGGGTAAATTAATTATGGGTTCTCATTCAATAATTTTGTAAATTGCTAATTTTATATTGATTTCTAGTTCTAATTTATAATCCAACATAACAATTTTTAATTAATTTTCGAAATGAAGATACTCTTAAGTTTTAGAATGTTTATTATTTTTTATGACAATTATATTTAATTTAATTTTAATTTCATGTTCTGAGATCTCATGTTAACTACAGTTACATTGGAGAAAATAATCCTTGGAGTAACTATTGGGCGAACAATTGCCTTTCGGAGCCAACAAGGAATCTCTAGAAATCAAGTCATGACAACAAGAAATTAATATGTTCAAGCCAGATGATTCTTGGGATGATAAGGAAGATTAGTAAGTTGGAAAGATTTCACGCTCAAATTATAATTTAGTTATTTTCTTATGGATGGTTTGATAAATACTTCAATTAAAACAAAATTGATTTCCAGTGTCTAACTGATAAAAGACACAACTACAACTATTATTTTTTTAGATGAACAATTTTTGACAGCAGCTGTAAATAAATTATAGCTGATTTTTTTTGTTTTTTTGGAAAAAAGACCTAAGCCTGTAATGAATACAGAAACTGATATTATTAGAGAATGTTTTAACAGGGCGATCTCCCATCCAAAATGATACCCTAGATCACAAAAGGCCCGGTGCCTCCTAAGGGCACAATCAGCATAAGAAGTTTTTATAGTAGTAACATATCCTAATTATAAGCCACATAGCAGGGCTGAAAATATTATGCCACTCAAAAGGGCTGAGGAAAGTTTTATGAAAACATCTAAAAACAGAATATTCGATCAGTCTTCTAAACATCTAAAAACATCTAAAAGCAGAAACTATTATTTGTGTCCGAATTTTGTTGATATACAAGATTATTTTAACTTTCTCTTTTATTATTAATATATTACCAGCTGGTTACTTTCCAGCTGTTTTAAAAAAATATATATTTTAACTTTCTATCCTCATGTGTTTTAACGCACCTCCTTGCAAATACTATGTAATTTTTTGACGGGCATCTTAATTTCTTAAAAACATAATGGAAATTTTAATGCGATCATAATTCAAAATTTAATCAATTCCCATATCTCTTCGAATCAGACTTACTTTTTGACGGGTCCCATGATTTCTTGGAAATATAATGGAAAATACATAACATAACGAAATTAACAATATAACTTGTATAACTTGAATAAATACATTTTTTTTTCTACAGGCGCCTGCTATAGCAAGAATTTTTTTTTTTTTCATTTGCGTATCACACATTGAGGATTATCAATAATCCTCCAAAATATTTTCATTTTTGAACTAATCTATTACTTAGAACGCACTACGTACGTCGTCCTGCATATTTTTCAATATAATACGAACTCTGCATAAATACAAATATCACTCGACAAAAAAAATTATACAACATTTATGTTTAATTTCGTACTTAGAAAAAAAAATTATCTCTGAGGCGACATAAAAGAGTCTGGATCTCAAGTTAACTCAAATTTTGAATTTGAATCCGGACTATCCGATCAGAATTTGGACTGTCAGGATTCTCTTTGAAATCCTTGCCAAAAGAAATCGAACGATCAGAATTCGAACTCAAAATTTAAGGTAGATCAGGTGATTAGGGATTTTAATCGTTTACCCTATTCATACTGTACTCGATAAAGCGGATATGGGTGAGTTTTTTTTTCGTTAGCTAAATGGGTAATGGTACCGGTAAAGACTATACATATAATAATATTATATGATAATGTTTGAGCAATAATTAGTGTTATACTTTTGTTATTCAGTGTTTGTTTTTTGTTATAAGAAAAATGTTAAACATATTATTTTTATTTGCATATATATTTTGTTATTTAATTAAATAATTGAATTTTTCCAAAGAGATATTTGTGCTTTTAAATTCTCTTAATATATGAAGAAAAAAAATTAGTTGAAATATTGATTGCCTAACTTTTTTTTTTTTTTTTATAAATAATGTAATTACATATGTATGGAATAAATGAGTTTTGATATTCTATTTGTAAAATATAACAAAATTAATTACTATATTAGTGTTATTCGTTATTCATCCACTAATGTTTCGTTATTTGTTAATTTTAACAGATAAAAATATAATATAGAGTAAAAATATAATATAGAGAGATCAATTCGAAACAGAATATCAAAACTTCTATTCTATCGTACCCATCGACACCCCTACAGCGATAGCAATTCGAAACTAGAGCAGCTTGGGTCCAATGGCCATCGGATCCAAAGTGGTTCCAACATGTTCGCTTACCGTTAGATCTGTTTTAGAATTCGCGTCCACAATTTCGCGTCTGCTTTAAAATCCATATGCATGAATTCTAAAACAGATTCGACAGTGAACGAATCCGTTGAAACCACTTTAGGTCCAACGGGTATCTGACCCAAGCTGTTTCCATTCGAAACAGCGAACGAACTGGGACGAAGATCGCCGAAGAACAATTCTCTCTTTCACATTCAGATCCATAGCCTTGCACTAAAGTCCCCGTGACCGGGGTGGATTGTAGTTCCCCCGTGATGATAAGTCGGCAACAATATCTTGTACGTCTCCGACAATGTTCCACTGTTGTATGCGCGTATTTTCAGGTCAACAGTTCAATATTTGTACTCTCTTGCCGTACCATTCTCACGATCTACAGCAAAATTGATGTTCAAATCTTCTCCATTTCTCTACGGAGATAATTGTTCCGGTCTGAGTTTAAGGTAGGAAATGATATGCAATAATGCAAACATATATCATCTGTACAGGAGATTTATGGAATTACGTGAATGGTTCACTTACCCTATTTTATCAATATATATGATTTTTTAATAACTTTTTAAATAAAAACTTCATTATTTTTTATATTTATTCTTCCTCGAATGTTTTTAGATAAATGAATTTGTTGTGTCGCTATGTAAAGAGAAGAAATCTATTATAAGTATTCATACTAAAATCTAGTATTTATAAAAAATAATATGATAGACAATAATGTTGTATATAATAAATATCAAATTTTGTTATTAATAACAAAAAATTTCAAATTAAAAAAAAATACTCTAGTTTTTAACAAAATTTCAAAAAGTAACCAAACTGCTGGATAATTGAACTGTTTTTCTTTGAATTTCTACTGGATTATCCAACAGTTTTGAAAATCTCTTTTCCGCTGGATAATTTAGCAATTTTGGAGTTTTTTTTCTTCTGTTTATTTGTTTTTTTTAGATGTTTTAATTGTTTGAAAACAAATAATTAAAACTTCTTTCTTGAAATATTACTTTAGTCCTATAGAACTGAAATACGATAAATATTTTAAAACATAACATGTATCACATAGATTTTTTTTTTTTTTTTTGCCAAAACAGCTTTTTCTATGAATTTGATTTTTAAAATGTTTTAAGACAAATAATTTTATTACATCAGAATATTAATCTTTATAATGTTTTTATATAATTTCCTCCCAATTATTCTATTTTTTATTATTAGCAAAAGACAGTGCAAAAATAGATCGAGAAATTAATTGAAATGTTATTATGTAAAGTTTAAATATTTTATGTCAAAAATTTAATATTGAAAATTTGAAATACTACGAATCTCTTGTAGGTTGAATAAATATCACCAGTATATACTTGTAGTATCACTAGTATTATTATGTCTAATTTATATTATGTAGCAACTAAAATCGCCCGAATGAGGTAAAGGATGCCTCCATTTTGTATACAATTGGGGTGAAAAGCTATTTACATCCTCTACAAATATTACTTCTCCCTTCCCTTCCATTTCCTGCACACTACAAACCACTGAACTAGTGCACTTCCCCATCTCTCATCTCCATGAAGCGCTCTCCTCTCTTTACATTCTTCCTCTTATCCTTCATCTTCCTCTATACAGCTCCATCTGCATTCTCTCTGACATGTAGGCCCACAGAACTGTCACCGTGCGCTGGCGCAATACTATACAACTTGCCACCCTCCGGTGCATGCTGCACCAAACTCAGGGAACAGAGACCATGCCTTTGTCAGTACAAAAAAGACCCCTCTCTCCAAGGCTATGTGAACTCTAAGAATAGCAAGAAGGTTGCCACTGCTTGTGGGGTCCCCACTCCTTCCTGTTGATTTCATGTGGTCAAGGATCGTGTGTGCCTTTCTTTAGCAAGTTATGGTCGTCGCGTAACGGAAACTACTCGATCTTCTCCAGCGTAGTCTAGCGAGTTTATTGTATGTATTCTCTGTTGTTGTAGTTGATGATCTTCAAGCTTAAAATCCATGAGGTATCCATTGAAATGTATGGATGTTTCTTTAATAAAAAGTTTATCCAGATAAATTAAAAATTAACCTTTTGTTTTCGTTGTTGTCCCGGAATAAAAAATTTATCCATTTCATAGTCATAGTGCTGCATCTCCTTTCTTAAAACAGGACGTCCTAGCACAATAAAAAAAATTATACACAGGTACGCTGATTACGAAAGTGGAATCCAATGAAAACTTAGTTGCCCCCAGCACCATTAAAGAAAATTAGTCAAGCTGTTGCTAATCATGTCACGTGACTAATGTTTTCAATATTATTCTTAATTATAATTTATTTTGTAACAATTTATTATTTTTTAAGTATATTTTGTTATTATTTTCTTTAAACTAATTTAAACTTAAAAACAATAATGAAATGTGATCAGTAATATTACACGAATAGTCACGTCACGACATGACCACAACTACAAGTGATATGACTAAAATAGTGGATATTATAGTCACATTACTCATAGTCATAATGTGACATAAAAATAAATTTTAATCGCGGAACATTACTAAATCATAGCGTCGTCAAAAAATTTCTTCTCTGCTCGCCTTCACACAAAATGATAGGTGAGAGTGGTCAACTTAAATTTTATAGTTTTATGGACAATGCGTTTTTAATCTTCGACCGAACACGATACGTTCATAAAACGGATTATAAAATCATAACGAAGCATGCAGATAAAATTTGAGGCCAAATGCGTACTAACAACATTTAAGCAGGAATACTTTCTTATTCCCTCGTAAATGCTCGTTAGGGTTCCGTTACTCCTGCTCATTCAATTTGGTAACTAGATCGCTGCAGTTCTATTAGTTTGCAAAAGGACTTATTTAGAAACATTGAAGAATCACACAATATAAAAGTTCGGCAACAGAGAACCAATGTGAACTACAAAGCCAATGATCACACCATCCTTCCTAGCAGTACTTGGTGTAGTACCATTCTCATTCAGCCAAGGATACAACAGCTCTTCTAGAGCATTGTACAGGCAATACGATATGAAAGCTCCAATTATTAACCCAAAAAGTCAACAAAAAGACCAAAACAAACATAATACTATTATAATAATTCAGCTGAGATCAAGCTATATTACGTAATCAGATGTCACAATGCTTGATAGAACAACTTTGAGAGCAGGATCGTAACTAAATCACAACTCATTTCCTATAAGATGGCGATAAATCCACAATCTCATAGAAATTAAGGCAAATAAAAGATAGGGGCCGAAATAAATATTAAAAAGAAATTTAAATGTCAATTGTGATCAACAGTAAAAACACCAAAATAGACAATAGCATAACAATATCACTAGCTTGCAAGAAAAATATAGGAGCTCACAAGTTAATCCAAAACATTTGCTCATGTGCTAGGAGCTGTTTGCGTTTTAGCCCCCTCATCCTTGGGATTCTCTGCTTCACCCAATGGCTTCTCCGCTTCTTCTGATCAAACGGTAAAATGAAACCAATGTAAGAATAAAATTGAGTAAAGTCATTTTGCTTAAATTCAAATCTTTGTTATACTTCTTCCTTCTATTCCAGAGGACGAGATTAAAAAAAAAGTGACTGTCAGAAAGTAATATTTAAATGCTTCTCAATTCTTCTCAAGATGAGAAAAACTAGGGGTGTAAACGGATCAGATATTATCTGATTTTGTCCGGATCCGAATTCGGAAAAATTATAGGAATTATCTGATTCGTATCTGTATTCGAGACTATACATATCCGTATTTGTATCTGAAAAATTATAACGGATAATGATATGATAAGATTTTTAACTATCTGTATCTGACCGTTTACACTCCTAAGAAAAACTCAAAATAACTTACTGCAGCAATTACTTTGTACCTTGTACCAGTATAGTATCAGTATATTGCAGCCCAAAGAAAAAAAAAACAAGGTGACTAGTCTTTCCACTTTTGACCCGTAAAAGACCTATTTGGAATTCTCAATATTGGTATTGTGGGTACAGGGAGCAATACTCATTGAGTGTTGGTTAAGTACCTTCATCCTCGCTTCCTTCAAGATCATCATCCATGCCTTCAGCTCCCATTCCTCCCATCATATTTGCCATTCCACCCATTCCACCCATTCCCCCCATCATATTTGCCATTCCACCCATTCCACCCATTCCACCCATTCCACCCATTCCCCCCATCATATTCGCCATCCCTCCCATTCCTCCCATTCCTCCCATTCCGCCCATCATTCCCTCCATTCCCCCCATTCCCCCCATTCCCCCCATTCCCCCCATTCCACCCATTCCCTCCATTCCTCCAAGATTCTGCAAATAACAGAAACAGTAAAGGATCAGAAAAAGAAAATAATAAAAGATGGAAGTACCAAGGAAAAAGGTCAAAATATCAGCGTACTGAGAAGTCCATTCCTCCCACGTCCACATCACCTCCTGTAAAAAAGAACAAAAGGAAACAACAATAAGCTAATTAATATTCAATAAACAGATGATATGTACAATAAGATACCAAAAGCTAGATTACATCACCCAAACCCATCGTCCTTATTAATGCCCAAACTAAATTCCAG
Organism: Carex arenaria; assembly: GCA_964058825.1. Classification (NCBI taxonomy): domain Eukaryota; kingdom Viridiplantae; phylum Streptophyta; class Magnoliopsida; order Poales; family Cyperaceae; genus Carex; species Carex arenaria. Next base: position 43,038 of record CAXKVW010001417.1, read on the forward strand.
TTCTTATTTAAAAATATTTGTAGAGAATTATCCAAAATTAACTACAGTTTGCAACGAGGACAAATTATCTCGTTATTTAATTATCCAAATGCAGTCTAAATAGATTAAAATAATGCAATACTATAGCACAAAATATTTTTTCTTTTACTAAACTTCTTAGCACCCAGTTGACAATCATATTAGACAATATAACAATTTGTGATCTGTTGCAGTGAGATTAAAAAAATAGCTATTGCAGATAGCGGCCATCTCAAAATGAAATAAACCATGGTAGACTAAAATGTGTTCTAATCCTTACCAACTTTGGCAGTAATTATTCTACAAAATGATAAAACTGCTATAAAAATGAATACAATATAAGTATTTGACCCTTTCACTCATCAAATTTACTTGTGTTCTCCTCGAATCTAAACATTAAAATGAATATAATTACTGACTGGTATATATGTTAGCAGGGTTGGATCTAAGCCATAGCCAAAGGTGGCTAAGCCACCCCTATGATTTTATAATTTTATGTATGTATATTGAAATTTAATTAAATTTTCGTTTGTTTAAAGTTTTTATGTAATTTAGCTCCCCTCATAAAATGATGAATGTGTGCTTGTAGCCTAGTGGTTAGAGTTCTACTTGGTGTCTGCGAGGTCTTGAGTTCAATTCCCTCTAACCACACTTATTTTGCCTTTTCACAATATTATGTATGTTATAGTTTAGCACACCCCCACCCCCCCCTCAAATTTTCTATTTCCACCCCTGTATGTTAGTCTGCAATTGCAGTGGCTGCCATGGTGCCACTTTGAAATTAATAAAAACAATAACTGATATGCTGTTAATTCAAGTTATATGTTCATATTAGTCGTAGATGTTAAGTGTCATGAGAAATTGATCAAGTTAATTGACAATTCTCAAATATTATATTCACTTATGTAGAGCTTAGTGGAGAGCTAAATGGCTATAGAAAATAGCAGGATAATGACTTTAGTCGGTCGGCTCTAACGACATTTTCTCAATTTTCTTCACATCTAATGTCCGTAAAAATATATATTGCAGGGATATTAAAAACTATGTTGGAGTATATCAAAGAAATGATTATCTTTTTGCTAAGATAAAAAGTTTACATGCCACATAATTTTCAAAAATAAAATAAAACTGAAAATAAGAAATATTACCCTCCTCATCTTCATCGGCCCACTTGTCCCAATCAACCTTGATGTAGTGCGGTGTCTTGCCATCCCCCCTCAACAGCTTTTTCCACCAACAAGGCTCTTCTTTTACCAGCACGCAAAATATTGATCGCATCCCCTTGTTTATCTTGCTTTCCTTCATTAAAAAAAAAACAAAAACAAAAATAAGAGCATGAAACAAAGGGGGCAATGAGGACTCCAATTGGTTAGATATTAAAATAAGATGTTCATTTTCTTTTTCCAAATTACACCTTACATTTACCCTGCTTGTGAAAAGCACAAGGGAATCCTTACATGCAACCAAAATCCAACCTTTAAAGAAAAGCTGACTAAATTTCTTGTGACATACCATCATGCCAGAACCAAATAGCTTTCTACGCAGTATATTCAAACCACCAAAAATTCCTGCTTAATCTCACCTTGATTGCATGTTAGACGTACATACTAACAAAGTTGTGCCTCCCAATCATAATAATCTAATGGTTGTATAAAATTAGCAATCATCTAGAAACAGCTTACTGCCAGTTGACACCCTAAGAATTACATACATTATATGCAAGAACAGCACTGGGAATAATAAGAAAAAAGAAAATAAAAAGCACTCAGATCTTTTTTAAACTATAATTACTGTACCTCCTTGTTGATTTTGTCATGAAGAGTCAACTCGAGCTCATACTTGGTATTAGCAGAACCGGCATTGCCAGAGAAGGTGAAGGTGCCATCAGGTTGCACATCAACATTAGCATCCTTAGCATCGGGCAATTGTACTGTCAGATAAACCTTGTCAAGTCTCTCGGCCCACTTAACCTCTGGGTGGCGGCTAACAAATTACAAAATAATAATTAAAAAGTAAATTATAAAGGTTTCTGTACTCATCATCAATTGTACTTGTAAGAATCACCATGGATTGTACTTGTAAGGATTCAATCAAAATTGTATTGTACCCCTTTCATGTTTCTTTAGTTGTTTTGGATTTTCTGGTGATCAATTCATTTCAACAAGTGAAGTTACACAGGGTAGTTGTGGAAATTTAAAGCTTTGGGGATTCTGTATTGGGTTAAATTGAGGATAATTCAAATCCTTCCATTTTAAATTCCCAACTCATCAACCTTCTACAAAACCTAAACACACAAAAGAGTATAAGTTTACAGCTGAACATGCAGCAATTAGAAACAAATAAGTTCTAAGCTAAATACTATAGAACAGTCCTAGAGCCAACAAGAGATTAAAAGTCTACATAAAGGCCTAAATTTTCAACGAACTCAACAGGACTGGATTTTGAGATTTCAAATAATGTAAAATTGCTTTTAGGTATTAACAAAACGCAGCTCATCTGCTCATTTCCATCACTTAGAAAAGGCAAAATCATAAGATCCACAGATTAATTATAAATATAAGAAAGAAATCTTGGGGCAAAATAAATAGACAAAGAAAAAGGAAGAGTGAGTTTCCTTTGTTAGTTCCAACAAATAATTGATTAATTAATTTACTGTTGAATCAACAAAACCGCCGAGTATTTTGTATTTTATTCCCAACACACACAAACAAACAAAATAAGGCAAATTTATGCTGTAACTTGACTATAGGATAATGCAAAAGACAGAATCCTCAAAAATCTAAGTTTTTCAGATAACAAAATCAACAGACAGTAAACCCTAAACCCTAAACGAAATCGACAGTCCCGTCTATAAACCGTAAACCCTAATCTTAACAAATTGATCCTCTCCCAAATATAAGATCAAACTAACCGGAAATCATTAAAGAACTCTAGCGATAAATCGATCACTAAATTGTGAGTGCACACAGACAGCGCAAAAAATAACCCGACTGGACAAGGGTAAAAGGGTAAAGAAGAGATCCTTACCTCATCTTTGTGGAAGAAGTCTAAGAACCTACTAGAGGAAGAGAAAGACCAAGCGAGAACTGGAGAAGTGAAAGAGGTGCTCGATTTTATTAGGGTTTC
>CAXKVW010001418.1:0-28671 GCA_964058825.1 Carex arenaria
CAGAAAGAAAAAAAAAAAAAAGGTAGGAAAAGGTGTTTAACACTAAGATCTACAGGTGGCCTTAATTAATTAGTCGTGTATCCTTAATTGCTTTTTTGCTTTTAATAGTAGGTCTGACGTAATCAAATATGCCTATAATGCTCTTCATGAAAACCCAAAGATTGATTAATCAAAAAAAAAAAAAAAAAAAAACCCAAAGATTGGAACGAGCTAGTTTTATCCATATATACTAGCTAGCTAGATCTAATTTGTGTCCTTTAATTTGCAAGTGTAAAACAAAGTTAAATATTTAAGAAGTTATATAAACAATTAATGTGGCACACTACGTACAAAATTAATGCTTAATTACATGCATGTGTACGTACGTACGTGGTGAATTAAGACTGATCAATATATTGAACCAGCAGCTAGCAGCGTTCTTCTTTTGTGGCAGAAGTTGGGCAAGTGTAATCCTACATTAACATCACCACATTGCTTTCTATATCCTAATTTAATGGCCCCTTGGCCTTAATTAAAATCAGTCAGGTATATATATATATATCGTTTCTCGTTAACATTTTCCAATACGTACCATGAGTTAATTAATTGTTGACCAACGAAACAAACTGCACGCTGCATCTTGTTTGCCTATTCTGATGGAATTAAAGAAGTAAACTGTCCAATAATAATTAATCTCTCATCGAATTTGTTCAGCTGGTAGTGATAGAGTGTGTGTGTTGGGGGGGGGGGGGGGGGGGGGGGGGGGGGGGGGGGGGGAGGAGGAGGGAGTTTATATATATATATATATACACACACCACTCGATCACTACCAACTGATAGCTGGTCTGCAGTACGTCGTGCTACTGATCGATACCTTCTAAAAAGGAAGGTTTAATTATATAATAGTTCCTTTTAATTAGCGCGATTTTTTAATAAGATAGTGAGGGGAACACTATACATTTGACTAATAAGAGATTGATGATCGACAATGTGTGTGTGTATATATATATATATATATGATATATGCCCATTAGCTGGTAGGATATATAGTATTCTATGTTTGGTAACAGTCAGTTCAAAAGGAGGTATATCACTTCAGAATAAATTTATTTGATAATTTTGACATATCTTTTTCAAATCATTATACATATATATGTTGGCATGTTGCCGAACATATAAATAGTATATCAAACAAATTTCATACAAATTAAGTATCGGCTATATATCAGTAAGGGTAAAATATCAATCAACTTGCACCATTAAAGATGTCAAAATATTTTATTAATAGTAAGGCATGTACTAGCTAGCTAGATTCTCATTTCTATAGGTACCAATATATACTGTGGGTTTTGGGGGGGGGGGGGGGGGGGGGGGGGGGGGGGGGGGGTTCATTTATACCCTTCAATAACTTTGAAATTAAGTATTTCCTAAAATTCATAATATCATATTTACCCTTCTAATTTTAAAAACTCACAAATTTTCTCATTTCATTGTCTTTTCTAATAAACTTATTTAAATTTATAAAGTATACTAATTTTACCCTTTGTTAATGGAAGTAAAAATATATATGCAGCAAATTTAAGAAAAATGCCTGTCCTCGATTTTCGAGGGTAAATGGGTAATTTTTTACTTTTGGCCTATGCTACTCGGATACTTCTGTTTGGCCATCGTACCCGTGTCCGGCACGTATCGGACACCGACACTCCTCCGATACGGCCACGATACGTATCACATATGCCAACTGGCATGTCCCTACCAGCTTGATACGGTCTCCGATACTGCGTTGAACGTGCGACACGGATGGACACGCTCCAGATACGCGCCTGGCTCATGAACCGCACCAGTGAACCGGGCTTGCGCGCGTCTGATCCATGAACCAAACCTGTGAACTGAGATCGCAGTCGTGAGCCGCCCCTGTGAACTGGCTTGCGCCCCCGTGAGCCGCGCGTACACCGGCGCGAAAGTGAGTTTTTTTCTGTTTTCTGCGTGATTCGAAAGTGAGTTTTTTTCTGTTTTCTGTTTTCTATTATTTGGAGCAAAACCGTTAACCACCACAACAAAGTGCCACATATGTCTAAAACTAATACGTTTTATATTTAATATATACTTATAAGTTTATAATAAGCCTTCAACTTTTTGTATAAATTTGATTTAAGTTATGATTATTTAAATACAATATATAAAATAATAAAAAATAATATATATATATAATAGCCGTATCGTATCCTAGATTTTTTAAAATTCCTGTATCGCCGTATCCGTATAGTATCCGATACGATACCCGTACCCATATCCATGCAGCATAGCATTTGGCTCATACATAGTGACATTTAGGTATATGCTTGTGCTTGCGTCTGAAGTACAAAGATGACCCATTTGCCCTCGGAAACTAGCCAATTCGAAGCTTGGCATTTTTCTGAAATGCTAAAAAAAATTAATAAAAGGTAAAATAGATACTTTATAAATTTGAAATGGATTATACTGGACAAGACAATGATAAATTTGTTAGAAGGGTAAAAATGACCAGATTTTTTTTTTTTACCATCTTCCAACAAAAAGTAAACCAAATAACTCTGTTTTTTTTTAATTTGATTCTTACCAGGATCGCAAATTCAATCTTTGCAATCCTGATGAAATCGAACTTCCACTTAGTTTTTTTAAGATGGTAAAAATAAAAATATCGGTAAATATTATATTATAAAATTTAGGGGGGATATGATAATTTCAAAGTTTTTGAGGGGTATTAATGAAATTCCCCTTTAATTAAATTACATATTTAAAATAATTTGGAAAGGTTATGTGTCGAATTTAGTGCTATCAAAACTAATTAGCCATCCATGGAGCAGTTTAAAAATTTATTGATTTTAGTTTTTTCAACACTTAGATCGATAATCCAACAATTCTCAAATTGCATCAAACTTAATGCACCACATGTCAAAATTTAAAGAACATATTATAATTTATTTTAAATTATATTTTAATAATTATTTTATTAATTTATTATTGTAGTACGTTGTCAAATAAATATGGCAAGTAGAACTAGGTGCACTAATTAAGTTGACTAAGCCTCTTTGTGAACTAAATTCTAAATCTTATTAGATTGACTTCAAATGATGAATCCCAACATTGAAGTTCTTCTACCTTATGAGTGATGCATCTACATGCAAAAAATGTAAACTTTTGAATTAATTTAGTATTAAGTCAAGCGGTCAAAAGTAGAAAGTTTTATAAATTAATTTTAATGCATTCATTTTTTTAATAATTTTTGACCACTTGACTCTATACATTAATTCAAAATTTTAAATTTTTTGCATCTTGATATATCACTTATAAGGTTTAAGAGTTTCAATAACTTGGATTCGTCATTTAAAATTAATATGATAGATTTTAAAATTAATTTCACAAAAAAACTTGATGAACTTAAGAACACCCTAGCTTTACTCTAAATATGGCTGTTAATATATCCTTTGTCTTGGTTGAAGTAATGAAGTCAATATGGACTATTCAAACGGGCTGAACCAAGCCCATTTAACTCAATCTATGTACAATTATCATGTAAATGGACTGGATTATATAAAAGATATAATGGCGAATATGTTAAGAGGCTACGGTTTAATTAATCAGGGCCCAGCTACGTTGTCCCCGCACCGGGCCTATTGCATAGCAACACACCAGAAGTATATATACTTATCCGTATCCTCTCTCGGGCCGTTCGACAAGCATGGATTAAGCCTCCTTAAGGCTTAATCCGCTTATTTTAGCTTCCTTTAACCGCTTAATTCTGCTGAACACCAATTTCTTAGCGCAGATTAAGAACACCTTCTTTAGCCTCCTTTTGCCCGGATCTTAATCTCCTGCCCGGACTTTAAGGCACTTATACCCCTTCCTTAAGCGCTTAATCATTCACCCCACGGATTAAGACAACCGAACATCGGTTCCTTAGCGCTCCTTAAGCTCTTAATCATTCACTTTTAATCATTTGTTGCCGAACGGCCCCTCTATTACTATAGTCTATAGAGGATGGACCTCACTTTACGGTTTGAGATTAAATCTCAGCCAGTTTGAGATTCAACGAGACATAGGGGGCAGTATTATTGAGCTTTGAAATTTGTGCCAAATAAAAAAAGAATGGTTTGGATTCACTAATTGTAAAAGATTCCCTTGTGTAGTAATAGAGAGGATGTGAATTTGTATATATACTTGGTCGGAATTTTATATTAAAAAAGAGAGTAAGATATAAGTGTGCTCTTCTTTGTAATGTGTCCCGATTTTTTTTGTCTTCAAATGTTCCTTTGTCATATGATTGTGCAGGATGAAATTTGACAGAGATTGAAATCTCTTTTTAAAAAAGTGAGAACTCATACGAATACATACGAAATTTATTATGAGAATGTGTTGAAATGATTGTTCGGTTGTACTGTAGAAATATTTATTGACGTAGTGATATTTTACAATTGTAATAATTTTTCTTGTACTCTTGAAAACTCTTATAGTTTTATTTATTTACCTCTAAAGTTTTTAATTTGTTTTATTTACCTTTCAACTTATTAAACTATTTCTTATTTGCTCTTCGTAATTAATCTCTTAGTTAAATTATGAAAACTTCTTGATTCAGTAAATAAGAAAGGCAAAAATACGGGAGAAAGGCCTTGTCTTTTGACTGGTATATATCTTCTTTGTGGTTCAAGACAAAAGAACAAAGGGTAATTTTGTCAATTATTTTCAAAGCATAGTAAATGAAGGAGTTATTAGAGTTTATCTAGAAGGTACATTACATAAAAGAACAAATTAATAAGAAACAATCTAACAAATTTAGAGGTAAATAAGACAAATTAAAGACTTAAGGGTAAATAAGAAATCATTAGAGTTTTCAAAAATATAGAAAAAATTATCCCATTACAATTTTGATTAATGTAATTAGATATAACCTCACTCAAGATAATTATATTTTAGTTAACAAACCTGAATTAAATACTATAATTTAATTCGGCCAAATCAGTTTTTACTTGGGCCAAATTATTTAGTATGAAACTGCACAAATAGATCCTTAAAATTACAAATTACAATATTTTCACATATTCAGCCTCTAGAATTATAAAATTGTACAAATATAGAGTCCGGCTAGTATGATATTTGTGTCATATGACATCAACTCTAAAACGTATTGAATAGATGTCAAACGGCTAATCTAAACCGTTCAAACCGATTTGTTTTATGACTAATGTGTTTACATAAAAAAATATATTTTTTGAATTATTTTAATATCAAGTCAAGCGGTCAAAAATGTTGAAAAATGAAAGCATTAAAATTAACTTAAAACTTAAAAGCTCTCACATTTGGACGCTTAACTTGATACTAAATAAATTCGAAAAATTATAACTTTTTGCATGTAATCGCACAACTAACGAAGTAGATCGGTTTGAAGTTTGAACAGTTTGTATTAATCGTTTGAAGTTGATTCGATAGTTTTTTTGAGTTAGTATTATATAAGTTCAAATGTCACTCATGTTATATTTGCCACACTCACAAATAAAGGCTTAAAATTGCAAGCAACAATGCACAAAAAAAAAAACACTGGTACTAGTGAGCAGTGGTACCAGCTAATGGTACCAAATTTTCAGAAAAATCAGCATTATATTTGAAATATGATGTCCCAATTAGAGTGAGAAAATGGCACGGTATGTGTGACTGCTTCGCGTCATGACTATCTTTTGAAAATTTGGCATGGCACGGCACGTCACGCAAAAAATCCAATTAAGACAAGGCACGTGGTCACGTGAGTCATGTGTAATTATAACCATTAGGTTTTGATTAAATGGTGAATATTAAATAAAATCACAAATTATAAAAAAAAAAAGTTAAACAGAAGAAATGTGACCAGTTATGTTTGGACATGGCACGCAAGTCAAGCCGTAACTTGCGTATCATGATCATTCATCAACATTTTATTTAAGACACAGTATGTGTAACTATTCACTTAGTCACATCACAATACAGCACGAAACTAAAATCACGATGTGTTAATCACAGAACGGCATGTTACGTTTTTTCTACTCTAATCTCAATCAAACTCAATCCAGGACTTGAATTTGTCACCAACCGATGAGCAAATTCTATCCATCTCTAATTGGTTAAAAGGAAAGCCCAAGTCACACATTGTGCTTGGGCTTGAACTAGAGGGGTCAAAATTTTGAAGGATCTAGCCTAAATAAATTTTTGAAAAATCAAATTTACCTGATACTTTTCTTGAGCTGAATCAAAACAATTCAAGCCCGCAACTTTTCTTGATCTGAAACCGAACAATCCAAACCCGAGATAATATAAATTTTATTCGACTATGACCTTAAATAACATGTCTCAGATCGATGCCTACATATTTCAAGAATTATTTCACGAGTTCTTCAAACAGTCAAAATAATGAATCTTTTAATAACTTATTTTATAAGTTGTTTTATATATTTATTTTTCATTATTTCTTTGACCGCTTAATCTCGTAGCAAATGAATTTGAAACTTTCAAAATTTTACATATACATGCATCACTCACGAAGTACATGAATTTCAACGGTTTCGTCATTTGAAGCCTATCCGATGTATTTTTGGAGTTGTGCTCACCAAACTCTATTGATAAGCACGTCACACCCTAGATTTACTCGATCAATTTTACTATATCTATAATATTATACTATAAACTATATAAACAATTATGTAAAATTACAAAAAATTTGAAATTAAATAAAATTTACAACAAGTAAATTCGCCACTGTCAATATATATATGAGGAGGGATCAAATATCTCTATTTTTTGTGCCTCCACCATGCCTCCGTTTTTTAAAACTTTAATATTTCAAAATTTAAAACGTAAAAGTTAAAATAAAACCATTAGATGTGATCTATGTTATTTTTTTTATGTACTCATAAAAAACTATCATATATCAGTTTCATTTTTATGTGAATCAATAAGTTGAAAAATCAACGTCCATAAATTGTCCACATTAGTACATTTTTACAAACACTCGATGACAACCAAAACAAAGTTATAATGTCATAATATTTTACACGTGCATAAATAAAATAATGTAGATCATATCCAACGGTTTTATTTTAACTTTTAACTTTTGAATTTTGAAATATTAAACTTTTTAAAAATGAAGATATAGTGGAGGCATTTGAACCCTCCTCTCTCTCTCTCTACATATATATATATTCTGAAGGAAAAATATTTCATTGGTGATGGGATATCTATGTTGCTCATCATTTCTATATCAACGGCTATTGACCTTGCATAAGAGGCGGAGTTAGAATTAGGTGTCTTTTTTCTCCGCCAATTAGGTAATCATTTTCTCCTCCTATTTGCAGTGATATAGGAGTAGGTACTATGGGCATCGGACCAACTGGTCCAATTAGCTCTAACACCGTACGATTAGCATTAAAATATGTGTGCACAAAATTGAAACAGACTTGCATGGATTTTAATATAGTTCGCACGAATCTTGATGCAGATCGGTTGGTCATTACATCCATTGAATCAAAGTAAGTCTGATGGATATCGGACCTACTCTGAATTCATTTGTAGTTCTAGTTTATTATTGCACATCTCAATTTTACTTGTACCTAATAGCTTCTATGCCCATCGGACCTACTCTGAATTCATTTGCAGTTCTGATTTATTATTGCACATCTCAATTTTATTTGTAAATAATAGTTTCTCTCCTCCTATATATGTGTGGACGTGGGTGCGTATGAGTAGCTAGAACTAGAATTACACTCTTAAGCACGCCAAGTTTTTAGCGAATATAAATCTAAAACATATCAAATTTGTTTCATTATTGAAACTGATTTACTTCACGTGGAACGCGTTTACATGCAAAATTAAAATTTTGAAATAATTTACTATAAAGTCAAGCGGTTAAAAAATAATAAAAAATTAATGCATTAAAATTAATTATGAATAATTTAACTGCTTGACTTTATACTAAATTAATTCGAAATTTTATAATATTTATATATGAGGAGGGATCCACTTACAACATTTTGGATCTTACAATATGTTACAAAATTTGATTTTGCAATTTTTAAAGTCCAAACAGTCGATCCAAACCGTTCAACATGATCTCTACATTAAAATGTGCTTTGAGATCAAATTTTATATTTTTTTGAATTTTTTTACTATTTATTAAGTATTTTACAAAACTGATGTTTTTTAGTGGTCCAAAATTGTCTAAAGACAACAGTTTTGTAAAATACTTAATAAATAGTAAAAAAATTCAAAAAAAATATATAATTTGGTTTCAAAGCACATTTTAATATAGAGATCATGTTGAACGGCTTGGATCGACTATTTGGACCTTGAAAATCATAAAAAAGAATGTTGTAACATGTTATAAGTAAATCCCTCCTCTTTATATTTTTTTATTAATAAAAAAATATATATATATCGACAACGGGGTACGTTTTTGGGAGATCTCGAAAAGTAGGAAGAACATTATGGTTTATAACGTCCAGTTACAGTGTTTTTCTTATCATGAATTATGTTCAAGAGGAAGAGCCGAAGCCAAAAAAAAAATATTGTAGTTGAATGTTATAAACCATAATGTCCAGGTATAATTTTTTTTAATTAGCGATCAACTAGACATTATGGTGTGGTTTATAACGTCCAGTTACAGTATCCTGAATGTTATAAACCATAACGTTATTCATATATTTCGAAATATCACGAAACCTTACCCCATTATAGATTTTTTTTTTCCTATTAATAAAAAATTTGGTATAAACACATTATTTGTGAAGTAAAATGGTTTTTAATGGTTTAAATTTATCGTTTGAACTTTGAAGTGATCAATCAAATAGATTTTGAAGTTAAGCTCACCAAGGAACTTGATGAGCTTAAAAACACTTATAGTTTTTTTTTTTTTTTTTTTTTTTTTGGTGTGAAAAGCATGGTAGTTGAAGAACACTCTAGTTCTACTTTGACATTTTTTTTTTTGACGATTGAGATAATATAAACACATTATTCATGAAGTAAAATAGTTTTATTCAATGGTGTAAATTTGTCGTTTGAAGTCAATTAAATAGATTTTCAAGTTAAGCTCATCAAGAAATTTGATGAGCTTAAAAACACTCTTCTTCTTTTTTTCTTTTCTTTTTTTCTTTTTTTGTGAGAAGCATGGTAGTTGAAGAACACTCTAGTTCTACTTTGACATTTTTTGTTGAGTTAAGATTATGGGAAGATCTGTCACATAACACATAAGAAAGTATTTGAGTGGAAATTGATTTATTTGCATTTATTGACACTTGACCTCTTACTGTCTTACATGGAGAAAATGCATCATTTTGAAAAAGATTAATTGCCCCCACGATGAAGTTAAGAAAAAAGAATAGGTAGATAAGCTTCCATTATTGCTATTTGTGATAATATTGGACAGCCAGCTGGTGAAATGATCTTCCGTTTGCGGCGAAAATGATTTGTCAAACCATTACATAATGCCGCCAACGTCATTATACAAATAATTGGTTGAAGATACCAAATCAGGTTCAACGCACATCTCATGTTTCCACCTTTGTTTCTTTTTTTATGTTGTAGTATCTGACCTCAATTTAATTTGTCTACATCATGGAATCTCTGCTGTGAACCGATTATATATCTTTCTGAATTATAGTTAAAGTTGAGAGTTAAGTCATTGAATTTGATTTGATTTTAACTTGAACCGCCGCGTCTACACAAAACGCACCCAATTTTTTTCATCGTGAAGGGACAAGTTTGTAATGTGATGTGATCCTAGTCATGCATGCTTTGTATGGGGTTAGCAGTGTTTTTGGGTTAGTATCTATTTTTTTCCACTATTCTACGTTTGGATTACTCTTTGGATGGGTGAAGAATAGTTACTAATTCGGATTAGCACTATTCCGAGCTACTATTTTTCGTTTGGGTGTGTTTGGATTAGCAAATACAGACTATTCTTTGTTTGTCTTTTATGAGTTTTCTCACTATTATTCTACTAACTCAATATTTTATTGGATTAGCTACTATTCTCAAACTTGAGATTAACTCTATTCTTGCTATATTCCTTGTTTCAATAGAGCTATTTCTGAGATTAACACTGTTTTTGCTAACCCATCCAAACGACGCTATTCCCGAATTTGCATCCAAACAAATTATATATATATATATAGAGAGAGAGAGAGAGAGAGAGAGTGACTAATATGATTTCAGTAGCATATGGACCGAAGAGCTAACAGTTCAAATTTGAAATTTCAAAATCTAAAAAGTCAATCTGAACAGTTAAATGTGTTCTCCATATTGAAATGTGCTTGGAGACCAAATTTTACATTTATTGGATTCTTTTTTGGCTATTTATTAAGCCACTTTGAAAATCGCTGATCCAACGGTGGCTTAACCCAACAGTGCCACCGTTGGATCAGCGATTTTCAAAGTGGCTTAATAAATAGCAAAAAAATTTCAAAAAATGTAAAATTTGGTCTCCAAGCACATTTCAATATGGAGAACACATCTAACGGTTCAGATCGACTTTATGGATTTTGAAATTTCAAATTTGGACCGTAAGCACTTCGGCCCATATATATATATAGAGAGAGAGAGAGAGAGAGAGAGAGAGTATAGCTAATATGCTTTCGGTTGTATTTCGGCCGAAATACAACCGATTAATTTTTCAATTTCCGAAGTCCAAAAAGTCGATCTAAACCATTAGATATGTTCTCCATATTGAAATGTGCCTGGAGACCAAATTTTTACATTTTTTGGAATATTTTTTACTATTTATTAAACCACTTTGAAAATCGCTGATCCAACGGTTTCACTGTTTGGTTCAGCCACCGTTGGATCAGCGATTTTCAAAGTGGCTTAATAAACAGTAAAAAAATTCAAAAAAATGTAAAATTTGGTCTCCAAGCACATTTCAATATGGAGAACACATCTAACGATTTGGATCGACTTTTTGGACTTTGAAAATTGAAAAATGCATTGGTTGTATTTCGGCCAAAATACAACCGAAAGTATATTAACCATACTCATATATATATATATATATTGCTAAGAGTTCTCTCTCTTTTTTAAGAGCCATTTTACCACTGTTAATCAAATGAATTAATTATATATTTTCCAGAAATTAGAAGCCAATCACTTTAGATTGATGTGCTCTAAGATAGATCCAAATAACCATAATTGTTCTCACAGCCACATTACTGGCCACTTTGACCCTATGCTGCATGCTCTTAATCATGGCCATTCATATGTCAATCTGGCCATAACATTTGACTCCTAAACTTCTCTTAAAGCCATGTTATGTAGATCAGCAATATTCCTTTGCAAAAGGAGGAACACAAATGAGATAGAGTACTAATTTAAAGTGCAATCCGTACGTACCATGCAAACATCTAATTAGCCATTAGCTGCTTTTATTTATGCATCTATATTAAATTCAGAAGGGTTATGACAATGAATCACAGCCCATGACATGTGAAGAGAAAAAGCTCTCTTACCACCAACTTTAACTTGCTGTGTTTTTCGGTTATATTAAATATATTAAATTCTATTGGTTTGTGTCATCAACTTGTACTTTTAGACCACCTAGTGCTAAGTTAAGAAAGCAACTTACATTTATGACTTTTATACATTAGGAACTGGAGTGGATCTACAAAATTAATCACCCTTATGAAATTACATTTTTGTCCTTTTTTTCATTTTCTTTAAGCAGGTCCTTATTGAAGCAAAACAAAGCTTCATGTATGTAGGTCAATGCTGAGGGTAATTAATAAAAAACATACAAAGAATGTAACTAATTAAGATGTAATGAAAAAACACTCTTTATTCACTAATGTAATTCTGATCAGTTGGGTCAGTCCAATTAAGGCTTCAAGCTCAATACAGGCTTGAAAGTAAGTAGAAAATAAAAAATTATTATTCATAGTTCCATACTGTACCAGTTTCTTCTGTATATTTAGGTGCTGAAATTTGTGTGATGCTCGTTTTGTTAGTTTTTAAACATACATGGCTACACGATGGATCTAAGATTTTTGTCAGGGTAAGCGCTCATCGGGTTCAAATCCTTTAACTTGTTGGATACATAATTGCAACTCAATCCCTATAACTATGTTTATTATAAAATCTATTATAATCATAAAATCAATTGACACGGCATTGAAATATTTTTCCTAAGTTAATTAAAAATTCATTTGGCACAATTCAAAGTGGAACTGTTCTTAGCAAATTAGCAAATCAAAGTCAAAGCTTAGATAAAAAAAATTAACCGAAATATAAGTAATGAATAATAAAAGGCACAAAAAGTTCGGCCGATCCCTCTCCTTAGAATTGTAATAATAGATTAATAGGTCCCATCATCAGACATTTCATGTTCTTTTGTTCTCTTCCATTCTATTTACAAAAATAGAGTATCGCAGATCTGAAAAAAAATGAAATTCGGAGAATTGACCAAAACTCTAAAGAAATTGATCTGAGAATTGAACTAACTCGGACGAGAGGTAGGCACTAAATCAGACCAGGGGTAGGCACTAAATCGGACCAGGGGTAGGCATATTGACAATTAGCACTGGATCGAAATAAAAAATTAAAATTAGCACTGGATCGAAATAAAAAATTAAAATCCAGAAGTAGGCACTTGCCGGTCCCAATTTCTCTGTGGATCCGCTAGTCGCTATATCGAGCTGATATCCTTTTGGGAGCTGCTAAGAAAACCTGTTATTATTGCAAAATGTAATGCAACGTGTAAAACATAAATTCCTCTTCTTACTGATTCGTCTAATTAATATTATATTTTAAAGTTATGCACCATTAATTTATGAATAAGAGCCTATAAAGAGCTAGCTTGGTGCTCTTTGTGCAGCAATTGGTAATCCAAACACATAGCAATAACTTCAACAAAACCATCAAAACAGCTATTTACTGATGAGGTTCTGTTAATTTGCAGCTACGAATTGCCGCATCTGCAGGATATTTTCAACAGCATGCCAAAAAGAAATACATTCAAGAATACATCATCAAAAATCGGTATGTAGTATTGTAACTTTATCTTATTTATAGAAATAGAGAATGAAGTTTAATATCACCTTTTCCAAAAACAATTAGTTAGCAAATCATCGTGGTTGATTTATGTTCAAATTAATTATCATGTTAATGGCAACTTGTGAAAAATGAAAACCAAGAAAAGGAAATAGGCAAAGTGCTCTTTAAATGAAGTAAGTTGAGGACACATCGTCAGTATCATCCCTTAATATCAACACTGGTATCCAACAATAGAAATAACAGTAAACTTCAGAATACATGCTCTTAATTTACTTCTGAAATATGTAAGCATTTACAAGTCAACGACATACCTTGCGACAACTTGTTAAGATATGTTGATCAATTGCCTTCTTTCTGTTCTATATGCAAAAATGTCGGCTTTGTTCAGAAAGTAGCACAACTTTAAGTGGTGGATGGTGGTATACAAGTTGTAGTTGCAGTTTAATCAGTTGATATAATACAATTACCTGTGCCTTTTGATATTAGTGCATCTAATTAATAAGTTTCCTCTTTAGATTCCACTAAACCAAAACAAGCTTATTATTGCAGAAGCTTGGAATTCGATATATAGTTGGTTCTTAGTAGGATATCTCTAGCTCATAGTTCCTTAATATAATTATTCATAGTTTATTGAATAACTATATATATATATATATATATACACACATATATACTGAATTCAGTATCATCTATGTTAATTTTACTGGAAACCAAAATGGTATAAATTACTTTTTTATCGAGTTCATCTATGTTAATTATTTCAGTATATATCATCTAAGTTTTGTAAACCTATATATCCCATGCAGCGCTTTGTGCCTCTATTAATAGTTTTATAAAATGAAGTTCCCCACTCTACAAAACTTCTGTCAAAATAGTTGTAGAAATCACAGAAAAACAAAGTAACTACATAAAAGGTGTACTTTCAGAATTTAATTTCAGTGAAATCAGTAGTATTATTTTCACCTATACTTCCAATTAAGAAAAAACAAGGGCTCTCAGCATGAGATTTCTTAATTATAAGATCTTTAAATGGTATAAACCATCGTTGTTGTTTTCATTTGTATTTTTGAGCTGGTATCATATACATGCATAAAGAAATCAAACTCTAAAAGATTTTCAGTTAAACCTCGGCTAATGTGCATGTTGGTTTTTTCTTTTTTGTATCTGTGCATGTTGTTCTAAATAATAAAAAGACCACCCATTATTTGCAGATCCTTTTTTGAACTCTGGAAATGTTGGCCCACTGAACTGGGCCGAGACATTCACAGAAATCAATTTCCTATATATGTACTATTGTCTTCATTATTCAATTTAAGGTGCATGCTTTTAAAATGATAAAACATTACTAATTCTTTAAGCACAGTTTGAATCTGTGGAGGTGTTGGCCCACGGAGCTGGACCTTGTTAGAAGCTTGAATAAATTTTAATTAAACAAATTAGAATGTCCATGCTGGGGCAGACCATGCATTATTTTTTGTTTCACCTTTTCTCATAGCTCTCCGATTGGGCTAACATTTATCCTATAATTAATGCCTAGACTGGCCCAATTTGGCCCATTTACCCATAGTGGAGATGACAAAGCATGCATTCATGATCCTCTATCCAAATTGCTAACTTCTTCTTCTTCTTTTTTGGTAAAAAAACCCATAGGCATATCATTAAATATTAAATATTAAACGTAAAAGTACATTACAACTTACAAGCAGTGTTTTGAAATTCGGTTCTTATTCGGTATTCGAAAGGCTACCGAATACCGAATACCGTATATACGGTATTCGGCCGCATATTCGGATTTTTATTCGGATTCATATATACGGATTTTAAATGAGAATTCATAGTAATTTACTAATTTTTATGCAAACGAAGTACCCATTTAAGAAATTCCCACATAAATTCAAACATAAATTATAACTTATGCGGATTAAGAGTCGCCTTTGCACAGGAGTAGCGGCTATTAGGTTTAGGTGGGTTTGATTTTGTTGCGTATATGCGGATTGCGGAGCAAAAAATACAAAAATAACCTATGCGGATTAATATTTGGCCGAATTGATCATATACGGAAAAAATTATGTGGCCAAATATTCAAAACCGAATATTGATTTTCTATTCGAATTCCGACCGAATACGAATATTCGGCCGAATAAACCGATTTTTATAACATTGCTTACAAGAGAGCTGTAGTACTAGTATCAGCATGTATGCACATAAAATAAATCTGGTTTGTGCCTAAATGGCATATCAGGGCGTAGTAGTGAATCTAAACTCACCCTTACCAGTACATAGAACTAGACCAGCCCCCTATTGCAGAAGTAAGCAAGAAAAAAAAAACATAAACAAAGAAATTGCAGTTCTTCATGCTCAGATGGAGATTAGTGAGCCAATAGTCATCATTTTCCTCAGAACAAACACGCTAGTTAAATAGTAAAGTTAGCCAGCTGGGGTATCTGCTGGAGGAGACACAGCCCATATCATGTGTTTTTAAAAGAAGAGGGGGAGAAGGAAGAAGAAGAGGGTAAAGAAGAAATAGAAGGAAGAGAAAGATAGACCTGAGAAGGGAGTGAATATAGCAGGGAAAGAACGATAGCAGAAGCAAATAAGCAACACAAAC
The DNA here is from genome assembly GCA_964058825.1 of Carex arenaria. NCBI lineage: Eukaryota > Viridiplantae > Streptophyta > Magnoliopsida > Poales > Cyperaceae > Carex > Carex arenaria. Next base: position 15,626 of record CAXKVW010001418.1, read on the forward strand.
AACAACAACAACAACAACATTAAACAGATAATATAACTAACTATATAGATAACTCGTTTCACCCACTCTTACATTGCCAAAGAGAGAAAGAAGAGTTAGGGAGAAGAGTAGAAGAAAAAACAAACTACTTGTTTTGGAGAATAAGATAGAGCACCCAGAATGGAGAGTGGTGGCTAGATCTACAAAGTGGAAGCACGGTTGCCTCCATGAGGCCGAAGCACCTGCTCAAACGAAGGCGGAGCAAAGAACGGTTGCCTCCATTAGGCGGAAATACCGAAAGTAGTTGCCAAATCCACTAGGTGCAAGCACCTACTCAGAAATGAAGGGGTGGGCCAAAGACAGAAGCAAAGGAGAAGAGGTAGGGTTACGTGCACGGTGGAGAGGTGCTGTGGGATGCGAAATTGTCATAGACAATTTTTTCACCGGTGCATGGCGACTGCTTTAAGCGATCATTAAGGGTGTAAATGGCCGGATATGGATCTGATAGTGGTCAAACCGTATTCTTATCCATTATATTTTTTCGGATATGAATACGGATAGTCTCGGATACGGATCGGATATCGGACGGATATGAATATAAATCGGATAATTAAAAATAAGTTACTAATATAGATTCTAATAAATAATAACATTTAAATATATTTTTTTTCGTTCATAAATTAGATCTAATCTTTTTCATAATAAGTTTGTTGGTTACAAAACATTCATCATATTAATTATCAAAACACTAGTCACTAATTATATCATAGTGTTTTAATGTTCATCATGATATATGTATATACAGTTTAATAAATCATTAGTATGTATATGCAATTTATTAAATCAATTTAAGAACAAAGAAAATATTTGTTGTAGTTTAGGGGTTAAATGGTCGAATATGAATAGTTAAAAAGCTTACAGTATCCTTATTCTTTAAAAAAATTCAAATACAGATATTGATACGGATAGTATCAGATACAGATACGGATACAGGTCGGATAATTTAAGTAATTTTTCGAATTCGGATCCAGACGAAATCGGATAATATCCTATCCGTTTACACCCCTAGGGATCATCCTTAAAAGAAAGAGGAAAGTTGTTCTACAAATGAAGTAATTAAATAACTTATAATGTTTTTTTACCGCTGGACTTTGTACTAAATGAATCTGAAATTTTCAAAATTTTGCATGTAAGCATCACTAATGAAGTATATTAGTTTCAACAATTTGAATTTGTCGTTTGAACCCAATCCGATAAATTTTTTGAGTTGCACTCACCAAACTCTCTTAGTGAGCACAACACATGCTAGCTTTGCTCTAATATATATTAACTGCATGTGTTCTTTAAGTGCTCTTTATTTTATACATGTAACCTTTTCTCAATTTTTAAAAATACAATTTACATAATTCTCTCTCCACAACAAAAAAAAAAAATAGTCTTTCTCTGTGACAGAGAAATTGTATGTCATATTTCTCATATATACATGCACGCTTACGATTGCCTAGTTCCGTTCATCTGGAAATGTTTTCACTAAGGAGATATATATATTCTAATAACAATTACCCTTAATATATTTTCCTAGTGTATGTCGCTAGTCTAATATTATTATGAGGTCTTACGGGTGCATGGTAAATTTACCCAACATAAATTTCATTATAATTATATAATACATGAACAAACAAAAACAGAATGTAGCGCAGATGGTTATTGCTTTTGTTCCTGTGGTTCACGGAGGTATGGGGATCGATCAAACCGTAGAGTAATTAATTTGAATTTAATTAATATATAGAACCAAATATAATTAAGTTTATAGATTGATTCTTAACATGTTTCAGGCTCATATACGCTTCACTGAACATAAAATAGTGCAGTACTTGTGAATGATTTTTTTCCGTCGCAAAAAATAACAAAAAAGATAGATAAAGAAAATCACACAAAAAGGTGCGGTGCACCTTAATTATATTATAGCCACTAGCTAGCATATGTCGACACGTCTTATAAACTGTAGCATATCTACTCACCACAATCACAAGCTTAGTTGCATCCAAGAAATCATGGCAACAGCATCAGCCCTAAGTTTTTGTCTACTGCTTATCCTCGTTACATCTACAATTCCGACTTCTGAACCCCGTTTGATGCAACATACAGATTTGGAGATCCATACCAGAAAAGAAGGAAAGCAGAAGGAGATATTCTACAAGCAATCAAAGCGGCTTAGTCCGGGTGGTTCGGATCCTCAGCACCATTAGTAAATCGGTACTTTTTGGTGGGAATTTCGGAATATCAAGGAGATATATATATAACTTGTCATTTACTAAAGTAAATTTGTGCTGTTTTATTTGTGGGATTATATATATATGTGTGTGTGTGTGTGTGTCTGCAACTGTGCAATATGATACAATAAGTTGCGCTACTATTAATGTATACTAAAGATCTCTTAGTGAGATAATTTGTGAAAATAAAGATCATATATATGAATCAGTTTGATCTGCTTATGTTTACCAACTATCAATAATTCAGAGTAATCCTTTTTCTCTTTTCTTCCTTCCTTCCTTTCCTATTTTTTGGGGGGGCTCTTAGTTTATGTGTTTCCTTGTATTTTTATTTTGTTAAGAGGGAAAGATGATTTTATGTTCAAGCTACCTAAATGATGAGAGGTATGTGCTATATTCTCTACCAATTAGATCTGAAACTACCTAAATGATGAGAGGTATATGAGTTATTTTTCTTACCAATTAATTAGGTCATTTTTTGGCCTCAACTTTGGAAGAAGTTGCCCAGATGATTATTTGTCATTAGATCACATTTAGTCCATTTCATTTCTTGATGAAAACCCTAATTACTTTTTTTCCCTTTGATCTTTACCAGACCAAGAATTAGATAATAAATTTTCTTAAATTTGGCGTGAGATTAAACTAGACCATAACAATATGTTTAAGAAGTTCAAACATAACTCCAAAAAAGATTCCCAAGCTTTGAAGAAAGGTTAACTAATTAGCAAGTTCAACAATCTCTCTCTCTGACATAACCTAAGAGTTTCCTGAGGTGCATGCTAAAGCTGATTTAATTTTGATGTCATTTTATGCCTAACATTTTGAGTTCGAACAATCCAATTTACATTTTGTATTTGGTATGTTAATTTGGATGTGCCAACGATTATCTAATTAATTAATGCAATTTGTTTGATCTGCTAATTCACACTTGAGTGAATTAATTGGCAGTGTGTAGCTCCTTCCATTAACTTGGATTGTCTTCACAATGGTAAAGGCATATATATTTTTTGTTCGGACTTGTTTCATTACTGCGAAAGCACATACATAGTCATTTTTACTGGAATTGTATTTCAAATTTTGATGGCCAGAAACGGAATGTATTTAGTTACCTGATGTAGAATCGGCGAGCAGTAACAATGTTGTAATTTTGCTCCTTGAGTTCTTTTTTTTTCTAAATAACAATAATCATGGTTACTGATTTAGACCCAGTTCTTTCTGTACGTTACAATGTTTTTGCAGCATTAACCAATGCAAGCGAGGATTGCATTACTGGAGTTCTAATATATTCTTTTCTTCTAAATAACAATAATCATGGTGATAATGGTTACTGATTCCCCCCTGTTGCAAAATGGAAGCGAGTTTAACACATCGATAATTAACCTCAAATTTGGTAGTGCTATCACATCCTGTTGTTCTTATCATTTGCATTATTTCTTGTAATCTAAATTTCTTTTTATTTCTAATTAAAACTCTATCTCATCAATCTGTTGACCATTAATTTTTAGACACTATAAAAATCTTTCTGCATGATCAATTTTAAACGATCCTTAATTATATATTTTCTTCAGCGCTATTAATTAACCATTATTACTGCATTAATTGATGCTTTGTAGACATATATATGAACTCGCATAAAATGTTATACTTACGGAGAATATATAGTTCACGAACGAACTAGATATATATTTGACAGTACTAGTTGGACGAATCAATATAACTCTCTTCTTAGTTCTAATAACATAAAATTGATATTATCTTACTTATGAAGTTAATTATCTTCACGATGCAACCATTTAGTCATTAGTTATTCTTTCAATATAAATAATACACTTCTATTATCAAACAACCTATATATCGTAACCAAATGTGATGATCATATTCGCAGCTGTCATTCTTGTAAATGTATATACACCAACCCTAGCCAAAATCCTGAATTGGAAGCAGCAGTGCATAAAACTGTAGAATCATACACATGCTTGAATTCTGAGAGTAAAATCAAAGAATATTTGATCTCTCGGATTTCAAAAATATATCAATAGAAATTTTCCAACTCTAATGGGTACGTTCAACAAGTTTACAACATTAACTGATATGATTAATAATAATCTTAAAATTGATGTTTTTTCTGTTTATATCAGGATCAATAATCCATCAATCGAAGTGTTATTAGTATACTGCAGTTAATTTGTTGGTATAAAGTAACCCTACATATTCAAACTCGTTTAATGAATGAAACAAGAGATCCAAGAAAATTCTCTTTCCATGGCCAGCACTAATTAATCCAACACCTACTGCAGCTAATAAAGTACTTGTACTATGCACAGAAATGTGCCCATTTTTACTAGGTATTCTGCAGAAGGAGAGGTAACTTCAAATGGAAGTGCTCATCATTTGGATATGTTCTGCTTAATTGTAATTGATTTTACATTTTACTTCGTCCAAATCTATTTTTATTCGGGATTAGATTTCCCCATCAGTCCGTCACTGAGAAAGTTGGAAAATGCATCATTGTTTGTGTCATCACAAGCACTAGCTAGGTAATTACACAAGGGAATGTCTAAAGAAGTGGAAAATGATCATGCTAATAATTAATAACCATTTTGAGCTTCATTGGTTGAATCATTAAACAATTTAGGTACTTGCCATCTCCTCGTCGTTACCATTTATGAAATCAGATTAGTACTTCTATATATGTAATTGTATTGAATCAGTATAGAGAGATTGATAGTGACTAAAGTGATGATAGTGATAACCAATAAATTTGTTTAATTAATTAGGAAAGGTGTTTTGAGATGCACGGAATTATTGAAAATTAAAGTGATATCATCTCATGGATGTCTCGCGCTTGAATTATTTTTTGAGGAAAGTAGGCTTCGCCTACTTACAATCTTAATTTATTGAACCAAATGAAAAGAGTTACATGAATTACATGAAGAGAGAAAGACCGGATAAGGAGAAAAAAAGAGAGAGAAGAAGAAAGCAGAAAGAAAAAAATGAAAAAAAAAAGGGTAGGAAATTAAAGGTGTTTAACACTAAGATCTACAGGTGGCATTAATTAATTACTCGTGTATCCTTAATTGCTTTTAGCTTTTAATAGTAGGACTGACGTAATCAAATTGTCTATAATGCTCTTCAAAACCCAAAGATTGCAACGAGCTAGCAACTGATAGCTGGTCTGCTGTACGTCGTGCTACTGATCGATATCTGCTAAAAAGGAAGGTTCAATTATATATTAGTTCCTTTTAATTAGCGCTATTTTTTAATAAGATAGTGAGGGGAACACTATACATTTGACTAATAAGAGATTGATGATCGACAATGGGTGTGTATATATATATATATATATATGATATATGCCCATTAGCTGGTAGGATATATAGTATTCTATGTTTGGTAACAGTCAGTTCAAAAGGAGGTATATCACTTCAGAATAAATTTATTTGATAATTTTGACATATCTTTTTCAAATCATTATACATATATATGTTGCCGAACATATAAATAGTATATCAATCAAATTTCATACAAATTAAGTATCGGCTATATATCAAGGGTAAATCAATCAACTTGCACCATTAATTAAAGATGTCAAAATATTTTTATTAATAGTAAGGCATGTACTAGCTAGCTAGATTCATCATTTGTGGGGGGGGGGGGGGGGGGGGGGGGGGGTGGGGGGGGAGGGGGGCGGAATTTCATGTATACCCTTCAATAACTTTGAAATTATGTATTTCCTAAAATTCATAATATCATATTTATCCTTCTAAATTTTAAAAACTCACAAATTTTCTCATTTTATTGTCTTTTCTATTAAACTTATTTAAATTTATAAAGTATACTAATTTTACCCTTTGTTAATAGAAGTAAAAATATATATGCAGCAAATTTAAGAAAAATGGCAGTCCTCAGTTTTTGAGGGTAAATGGGTAATTTTTACTTTTGGCTTGTACATAGTGACATTTAGGTATATGCTTGTGCATGCGTCTGAAGTACAAAGATGACCCATTTGCCCTCGGAAATTAACTAGCCAATTAAAAGCCTGGCATTTTTCTGAAATGCTAAAAAAAATTTAATAAAAGGTAAAATAGATACTTTATAAATTTGAAATGGATTATACTGGACAAGACAATGATAAATTTGTGAGTTTTGTAATCTTAGAAGGGTAAATATGACCAGATTTTTTTTATTTTTACCATCTTCCAACAAAAAATAAACCAAATAACTCTTTTTTTTTTTAAATTCGATTCTTACCAGGATCGCAAATTCAATGTTTGCAATCCTGATGAAATCGAACTTCCACTTAGTTTTTTAAGATGGTAAAAATAAAAATATCGGTAAATATTATATTATAAAATTTAGGGGGGATATGATAATTTCAAAGTTTTTGAGGGGTATTCATGAAATTCCCCTTTAATTAAATTACATATTTAAAATAATTTGGAAAGGTTATGTATCGAATTTAGTGCTATCAAAACTAATTAGCCATCCATGGATCAGTTTAAAAATTTATTGATTTTAGTTTTTTCAACACTTAGATCGATAATCCAACAATTCTCAAATTGTATCAAACTTAATGCACCACATGTCAAAATTTAAAGAACATATTATAATTTATTTTAAGTTATATTTTAATAATTATTTTATTAATTAATTATTGTAGTACGTTGTCAATAAATATGGCGAGTAGAACTAGGTGCTCTAAGTTGACCAAGCCTCTCTGTGAACTAAATTCTAAAACTTATTAGATTGACTTCAAATGACGAATCCGAACTGTTGAAGTTCTTCTATCTTATGAGTGATGCATCTACATTAAAAAAATGTAAACTTTTGAATTAATTTAGTATTAAGTCAAGCGGTCAAAAGTAGAAAGTTTTATAAATTAATTTTAATGCATTCATTTTTTTAATAATTTTTGACCACTTGACTCTATACATGATTAATTCAAAATTTTAAAATTTTTGCATCTTGATGTATCACTCATAAGGTTTAAGAGTTTCAATAGTTTAGATTCGTCATTTAAAATCAATATGGTAGATTTTAAAATTAATTTTACAAAAAAAAACTTGATGAACTTAAGAGCACCCTAGCTTTACTCTAAATATGGCAGTTAATATATCCTTTGTTTTACTCTAAATATGGCAGTTAATATATCCTTTGTCTTGGTTGAAGTAATGAAGTCAATATGGACTATTCAAACGGGCTGAACTAAGCCCATTTAACTCTGTACAATTATCATGTAAATGGACTGGATTATATAATAGATATAATGGCGAATATGCACAGAGGCTACGGTTTAATTAATCAGGGCCCAGCTACGTTGTCCCCGCACCGGGCCTATTGCATAGCAACACACCAAAGTATATATACTGATCCGTATCCTCTCTGTTACCATAGAGGATGGACCTCACTTTACGGTTTGAGATTAAATCTCAGCCAGTTTGAGATTCAACGAGACATAGGGGCAGTATTATTGAGCTTTGAAATTTGTGCCAAATAAAAAAAGGATGGTTTGGATTCACTAATTGTAAAAGAATGGTTTGAATTTGTATATATACTTGGTCGGAATTTTATATTAAAAAAAAAAGTAAGACAATGGTTATTGTTTTCTGGTTTGTAATCTGATGTGGCAATTGCTTTTTAGTTTGCTAGGTTATGAGAGAGTTTGTAAATTAGCAAACATTTGCTTCTTGCCACGTGGCGAATTGATTGGCTCATATTCTTTATAAGTCTCTTTAATTGCAATTGCTGAGATGGAGTGATAGAAATTATGAGTTTCTTTAATTGCTAAATTTAGTGACGTAGCCAATTTTAATTGCTAAGCATTTGTTGGAATGGAGATGCTCAATGTGCTCTTCTTTGTAATGTGTCTCGATTTTTTTTGTCTTCAAATGTTCCTTTGTCATATGATTGTGCAGGATGAAATTTGACAGAGATTGAAATCTCTTTTTAAAAAAGTGAGAACTCATACGAATACATACAAAATTTATTATGAAAATGTGTTGAAATGATTGTTCGGTTGTACTGTAGAAATATTTATTGACGTAGTGATATTTTACAATTGTAATAATTTTTCTTGTACTCTTGAAAACTCTTATAGTTTTATTTATTTACCTCTAAAGTTTTTAATTTGTTTTATTTACCTTTCAACTTATTAAACTATTTCTTATTTGCTCTTCGTAATTAATCTCTTAGTTAAATTATGAAAACTTCTTGATTCAGTAAATAAGAAAGGCAAAAATACGGGAGAAAGGCCTTGTCTTTTGACTGGTATATATCTTCTTTGTGGTTCAAGACAAAAGAACAAAGGGTAATTTTGTCAAATATTTTCAAAGCATAGTAAATGAAGGAGTTATTATAATTAATATTAGGATTAGTGTTAACGCAGAATTTGATATCCGCTTCAAGAATTTCCCAAAAAAAGAAGAGGTAATGGCAAACTTTCGTTTTTGGAACTTTTTCATCCTAGATCCGTTGCTAAATATATTGAACACTCTACACTATTCTCTTAAATCATTCTTCCAAGTTCCAACATTTACTTTTCCAAAAAAAAAATTAGCTAACACTTTTTAACATTTTTTCTCCTTTGTCTAGTGACTCTAACATGCCTTCTCATCGAGTGGAATTGCGCCTCGGAATTAATAGAAGAGAGACATAAACGCTCAAAGAAGGACAGTTATGGTCCTTATGAAGCATCTCCATACCAATTATAAAGCAATTCAAATGTTGATGTAATAATTGCAAGATTATAGATGTAGCAAATTACATGATTTGCAAGTGTCATTTAAAAAATGTATAAAATAAATTGTAAGTAAGAATATTAAAATATTCAATGAGTCTCACAAAATAAACATAATTAATTCTCATATAAAATCTTTACTTTCAAAACTAATATATAGAGTTCAGTAATTAGTTATCTCCATTAGGTCTATAAATGAGTCAAGTTTGAACGAGTTACCTCCAACTCGTGATCAATTCATTAAATCAATAAGTGAGTATATTTGAGTTGTGAAGACAATAACAAGCTGAAAACATAACTTGAGTTCAGCTCATTTTACCAATTCGAGTTAGCTCATAACACGTTTAACCCAATTAATTTTTCTAGTTTCAATCATTCCTAGTGCATAATGCGGTGAATTATGCTTTAAGTTGTTGCTCTATTATAAAGTTACATTGAAAAATTAATCGAAATATGCTTTAAGTTGGGTGCGTAGAGTTGGGTCTGTGAGTCTGGACAAAGCCATTAGAGTAGAGCGGACATGGGATAGATTGTAGCGAATTTTGTGTAATTCGAGTTATTACTGAGCGAGTTGGGTATGCACAAATTCAGTTCACGAGTTAAACGAGTTAGCTAACTCGAGATGTAAATGAGTGAGTTAAAGCGAGTAGTTATCGAGCGAGTTATCAATTTATAACTGTTTTGCAGCCCTAATCTCCATTAACAATTAATATTTTTACAAAATATTTTGGTAATAGATTTAAAAAAAAATCAACAAAATTGAAATCAGCAATGTAATTTTTTTGATAAATAATTGGACATATACATAACCTAACAAATAAATATCATGCAATTTTATGTATTGTTTGATGATGCATCAAAAGACTATTAATTTGAGACCGTTGAAATATTCAGTCACTTTAATATACGATGAAACATACACGAAATATCAATCATTATTTTTTATCGACATGATATGTGAATAATTATATTTATGACGCCTATCATTTTAAATTTTAAATTTAAGTTTTATTTTGTAAAAATATTAAAATTGTTAAAACAATCAATTATGATGATCGATGTGATTCCATTATAAACAAAATAAATTAACTAATTATGTTGCCTTCAGCAACCAAAAACTATAATAACTTCTCTTTTGTCTCTTGTACCACCCTGAGAAGTTATTTGAAGAACTTTAATTATATACGGCTACGGAGATTCTTCCCCTTTCATTGTCCTTTGGAAATTGGAAGAGTGCCACTGCAGAATCTTTTCAAATCTTTAACAGTAATATAGTAGTTTAGTGGAATAGTAGTTGATCGAAAAGATTCATATCTCATTACAAATTGGAGAATGGGCACATAACACTTTTAAAATATTTGAACCCGGCCAAGCAAACAATAACAAAAGTGAACAAATGTATTGGATCATCACACAAACATTAATTCGGCGCTAATTAAGTTCGTTAGTAGTTGCTTTGTCTAAACGACTTCCACCTATTCCCACTATCTTCTCTCATATCTTCTACTATTATTTATTAATTTCATACTGTCACTAAGGTAATTTACCTTGCTATAAGTACGTACGTTGTATGGCAAGAGATATATAGAACTTATAACTGTGTTCAATCATATCATTGCTCGCACGAATGAAAATGAAACTTCTACTTATCTCTGTAATTACTTTAGGGTTGATGGTGATCATGCCACAAGCACGGGTGCACAGAGAGACGATCATGCATGGAGAAATCCACTTGGTAAGGTTTCCTACACAAAGCTATGCCTATGTTTCCACCAAAAATGCTGTCTTTGCACCCCATATAAGAGGTGATGATCAGACGAGCGAGCGAGAAGTGCCCGGAGGACCAGATCCTCAGCACCATCAGAGCAAACCACCTATATTATTCTAAACAGATCAGAAAGAAAGAAAGCCAGCAAAAGAAGAATATTTTTACTGCACTATGTTGGGTCAAGATCCATTGACAACTATTTATCTTGACAATTTTGATTATTTTATATATAGATAAATAATATTAAGGTTTGAATTAGAACATTTTACGCCTACGATAATAATGCATATATACAACATGCATGCATATTAGAAATGAGAGGATTTGGGTGCATGTTTCATTTACTATGTTCATGGAATGGTTTGAAGTTTGAACATTTCAATAACTTGAACTAAATGAACATGGTGCATTTGTAAAATGCTACTCAAGTTGTATCAAATTTAATATGTGAAGTATCTATATATATATATATGCACGTTAGAAGTTACCGTTTTCTTTTAGAGTTTTTCTTAAGTTGATTTCAAAAAATATATATATCAAAATTGTCAGATTGTTTCATTGTCATTGGATCGCATCCCTTAAATGTTTAGGTTACTATGATTATGTGTTTCATGATTGAAAGTACACGAAATAGGTTTGTTATGTATGTTTGATTCAATGTAATGAATTTTCTTAATATTTAGTGGTTTCGGTCTGTATTATTACTTGTTTATTAAAATTTGCAAATTCAGATTGAAGCTTGTGTCATAGGTCAATTTTTTTTTAATTATATTTATTTTGTCATATATATATGGCAAATCACTGATTCAACGGTGGCTTATATTTTTACTTTTTAGTTAAGCCACTGTTGGATCAGCAATTTTTAAAGTGACTTAATAAATAGTAAAAAAAATCAGAAAAATAAAAAATTTGGTCTCCAAGCACATTTTAATATGAAGATCACATCTAACAGTTTGGATCAACATTTTGGACTTTGAAAATTGATCAACGACTTAGTTGTATGGGACTTCAGAAACAATCGATTTGATATTAGCCAACTTCTATATTATATATATTTGAGATTATTGCGGTGCCTTGAGAGTCATTTACTAGCTATCTGAGAATATTACTGATATTCAAAGCATGTTTATTTTTTTATTTTAATTTTTAACACTTGATCCTTAAATCCTCCTTAACTGTGGTTGTTGTTCCATAAGTGGAAATTAATTCCTTGAAAAATTAATAATTAATTGCAGCTGCAATAAAACTGATGTGCCAGTAATCAACAACAAGGATATAACACCTTCTCAGCTTCTCTGCTTTCCTTTTCTTTTCATCTGTTGATAGTAGTAGGAAAGCTGCTGTGCTTCTCTTGCCTATGAATGTGGATATTAGATAAAGAAAGGAAAGGAACAAGTTATAATCGCAGAGGTAAGAGAAAAATATGTAGCATGTAGTGACATGCAAGGGAAATTAAGAATTATATACAAATTACACCAAGATATATAATGCAAACTGACTGATGATAAGTAAAAGAAAACTAATATTAGAAAGGAAAAATTGAAACCTAAAAGTAGTCCGTACCAGAACATTAGTAGTTTCCAATTTATTTTAGGTCTAACGATGCCGGCAGTACCAGAACTTTCAAACCCATACAGTCCAAGAAAAATGATGTGTCAGTACTGGTACAGGATTAATTAGATGCTAGCATGTGCAAATAGGCCCTAACACACCTTCCAAAGTTGATATATATCCTAGCTCAAATCAAGGTTTCCCAGAAGTTTATTACCAGAATTAACTGCCACTGGCATGGTATTTTTTTTTTTTTTTACTTGACCATTGCCATGGTATTACCTCTCAAACTGGGCCATAACCTAATCTGTTAAAGTTAACAATATTATGAAATAAAAAGGAAGAAGTGTCGAATCAATTCTTCCTGCTGGCCACAAGGCCACTACACTGGTACAACAGTGGTAGGCATCTTCCATTCCTTTTTTCCTGATTCTGGTAAAAATGTACATTCAACTCAGTCGTTCAGTGCCCATTCTGGTAAACGGAGGCAGCCGACAGTTAATATTAAAATATATATATAAAAAGAATATTAGGATAGCTTAGCGCTGAATCTGGGGAATATACTGATATGATGACATGATGAGCTACATACAGGTATCAAGCTGCCATCCATGGGACTACTTAGTTGAATTTGGATTATAATCCAAGTTTGTCTGAGAAATCAAAATTGGCAGAGGGAATCAGAGGAGGTTTATATATCTATTCGTTTGTGTTTCCCTTGAGCATATATTTTTCCATC
>CAXKVW010001419.1:0-26980 GCA_964058825.1 Carex arenaria
GGTGCCTCTTGTGTATGAGAATCCTGTTTCTCTTCAAAGACAATTTGATTTGTATTTCCCCCTTGAACCATAACATCCTCAAAGAACTTAACTGTATTTGTCTCGAAAATTGTTCTGTTAGTGGGATCATAAAACTTATACCCCCGGGACCTTTCCGCATATCCAACAAAGTAGCAGCTAACAGTCCTTTCATCTAGCTTTTTCTCTTGTGGCCTATAAGGCCAAGCTTCAGCCGGACAACCCCATATTCTAAAGTGCTGAATACTAGTCTTCCGCCCAGTCCATAATTCATATGGAGTTTTGTTTGCTGCCTTAGTTGGTACCCTATTCAGAATATATGCTGCTGTCTTAAGTGCTTCTCTCCAGAGGTTCAATGGAAGCGAGGTATGAGAAATCATACTCCGCACCATCTCCATTAATGTACGATTGCGCCTTTCAGCCACACCGTTCATTGCGGGCGAACCCGGCATTGTATACTGTGGCACAATCCCATTTTCCTCCAGAAATTTAGCAAAAGGCCCTGGACATTGTTCTCCTGAACTGTCATACCGACCATAGTATTCACCACCACGATCCGATCTGACGTTTTTAATCCTTTTGTTGAGCTGTAACTCAACTTCAGCCTTGAAGGATTTAAATGTGTCCAAAGCTTGAGCCTTTTCTTTAATTAAAAATATATAACCATATCTAGAATAATCGTCAATGAAACTGATAAAATATGCATGACCATTCCTAGTAGCTGTAGGGAATGGCCCACATATGTCCGTATGTATTAGTTCAAGGACGTCATTCATACGATTGGCTGTATATTTGCGCATGCTTGTTTGTTTGCCCTTCGCACACTCAACGCACGGACCGAGATCCGACATGTCTAAGGGTCTCAGAATATCACTTTGAATAAGACGTGTAATTCTCTGTTGAGAAATATGACCTAAACGCTTATGCCAAAGTGCAGCTGAATCCTGATGTGTTAATTTCTGTCTAACATTTCGAGTTTCATTGTTCAGGGTTTCATTATATGAAGCAACAATATCTAAAGCATAAAGATTATCCAAAACAGATAGAAAACCAGAAGCAACCATATTAGAGTTTTGATACAAACAAAACTTTCTATCTCCGAATGAACAAGTAAAACCTAATTTGTCCAATATAGAAATAGAAATTAAGTTCCGCCGGAAAGACGGTATAACAAAAGTATCAAACAGATCCAAATAAAATCCAGTTTTCATAAGTAATCTAAAATGCCCTATAGCTTCAACTTCTGCCTTGTTTCCATCGCCCAGATAGATGTATCTTTCACCATCACTTGGCTTCCGGTAACTTCGGCAACCCTGCATAGACACAGAAATGTGAGTAGTTGCACCTGAATCTATCCACCATGTGTCTATGGAAATTGAAACTGCATTGACTTCTGTACAAACAAAAGAAAAATTAGTACCTTTCTTAACACGTCATACATGATAATTGGCACAATCTTTCTTTACATGCCCTTCAGATCCACAGAAGAAACAACCCTTTTTCTTTTCCTTATTCGGCTTCGATCCGGTAACCGATTTCTTATCCTTATTGGGCTTCTTCTGCGAACTTGTAGTTGCAGCATCTGAATTGGCCTTACGTTTCTTTTTCCCTTTTCCTTTAGAGGTAGAAGCAATGTTTGCACTTTTGCTCTTGTCCGACTTCAATCTCTCTTCCTCTTGAACACAGTGTGAGATGAGTTCATTAACTGTCCATGAGTCCTTCTGACAGTTATAATTCACTTTGAACTGTCCAAATGAGGCAGGAAGAGAGTTAACGGCCAAATAAACTAGCATATCATCCGATATATCTAGCTTATGTCCCTTCAGTTTCGAAGCGGTATGCATCATTTCTAGAATGTGCTCCCTGACATTGCTCTTACCATGGTACTTCATTGTGCAGAGTTTGTTTAAAAGAATGCCTATTTCAGCTTTCTCATTCCTAACAAACCTCTGCTCGAGTTCCTTAAGATAGTCTTTGGCTAGAGTGGAATCAGAAACTGGTCCCCTAAAGCTTTCAGGAATGGTTTTTTGCATGACCCGGAGACACAAGCGATTTGACCTCATCCACCGTGCATATGCAGTTTGTTCTCTTTCAGAACTAGTCACAACAGGCACGGTAGGTTTGGCCTCCTGCAACGCTATGTCCAGGTCAAGGCACCTAAGGATAATCTCAAGATTATCTTTCCAATCCTTGTAATTAGAACCCGTCAGCATCGGAATGCTATTGATGCCGGCTGTAAGATCAAGAATCTTAGCTGGAAAAATATTCACAAAGAACGAATCAAATAACCGAATAGTAAATAAAAAAATCAAAATAAGGCATATTCCATCAACTAAGTATCTTCGAACAATAGTGCTCTTTGGAGTCAGTTATTATTCTAAGATAAATAGGTGTAGTAATCGAATATAACAGTCCATTTGATATCAATTAGTCAACCTTCCTTTGGGCCGATTAACTAATTACATCTAAAATTTAATGACTATTACCTATTCATTACCACAAGTATACACATACAATGCTTGATTATTGTCTTTCCTTTGGGCCAGTCCAATAGCCAAAAATTATATGTATATTTACTGTGTATAAATTGGCAAATGATCAATGCTGATATGAGAGCTTACTTTGGCAAGATGATACCTTTATTGATCATTTTTCAAAATATATCTCAAACTTAAGCCTTCATAATGATTTAATATTATCCGAAAAATATTAATCAAAATTTAACCAAATTATTACTATGTTTGGTTTGGTTGCCAAAAAATAATTAATTGGTCAAAAATAATGCAGCGGAATACCAGAATAATGACTTAACCGAATAATTGAAATCTTATTTGAATAACAAAAGTCATAACGTCATTATTTTAAAATATTTGACCAAAAATTATTTGCGCACAAAACCAAAATTTTCGAATAAAATCAAAACAGAGTAATTTGCTGGAAAAGAATTTCTGAAATCTTTAACAAAAATCAATTCTGAAAAATTAAATGGTTCAACTAGAGTAGGCTCTGATACCACTTGATGGAATTTATGTCGTGCGAAATCATACCGCAATTCATAAATTCAAGATTTGCCAAGATTCTCTAGTGAACTCTTAATCTGAAATTTAAAGTTATTTTGATCCATAGCTATTGTCTTCCGGAGAGACACGATCACCGTTGATCACCGGAAGCCTTCAGATTCCGAGCAATCCCTCTCAAGTCCGATGGAGAAATCAAGAGAGGCGGCTGCGACAACGTTCTATTTTGCAATCGAAATACCCGAACCGCAAGTTCTGAGTCTTGCCGATTTTGTAACTTGACTAATTAATTGAGAAGGTTTATGAGTATAGGCTTCCCTTTGGTTAGCCAATCAAAAGCCTTCCCTTTTTTTTCTTTTTTTTTTTGATGGAATATATAAAATCTAAGATTGTGTCACCTTAAATAGCTCACGCCATATATCTATTTATATTGATTCAATGGCGGTTATTTACAAAGTCGGTTTAATGGTGTAAACTCAATTAAATGGTCAAAGCCACCAACTTTGACCAAGGTAATATGAACACCCTCCATTTTGCCGACTTTGTCTTGTTTTAATTAAACAAGTCTCTTTAATAAATTAATTAAATAATCAATTAATTATTTAATTAAATTTTCAGCGGATCTGCATTCAGAACTTGCCTATATCGGATATTTTCTTATTTTCAGAACATTGTCACGTTTAATCGTGTTCTCCAGAGACCAATAGCATAATTGTATTATTTCCAAAACTTTATATAATTTAGTCCATCACTAAATCATAAAGTTATTAATACACATTCTACATATTAAAGGCCCATTTTTATGACACATATTGAACCCGATAAATTGTACTTAATTTGATCACTTTATAACGGGTCTAATAAATATTTGACAGTCCATCATTCAATATGTATTTATATCACATATAAGCTCATATATGTTGTAATTAATTGAAATTAATTCCAACAAAGAGCACTGGGAAGGGCGATTTTGGAAATGTGCCTGCTGGTAAGGTTTGTTATAGGACGGTTCAGAAGAGCAGTGGGCCCCGCACTGGTGCTTTGGCTTCCATCCCATGCGGTGTGTGCCCGCGGCTCAGAGATTGCACTCCTGATGGTGTTATTTCACCTAGGAATTGTGAATACTATAAAAAATGGCTTGGTACAGACTTATTCTAGATGAAAATTTTCAGTGACTTCTTGTGTCTATCTCAGGTTTCAAAACAAGTTTGAAAAATAGAGATAATCTCAGTTAACATTTAGTTTAGTTGCACTACTGTAAAATTTTTATGTACCTGGAACGATCACAAGGATCAAAATCATATTTTTTGTATTGAGATTGTTGGTTCTGCTTTACGGTGTTTAGTAGATTCGTTTATTTCCTTTTAGGTTAACCTTAATTCTATTACTTTTTCCAAATATTTGTGATAATGATTTGGGCAAGAATATATTTAGGCGAAAAAAATGTTCTGCCATTTTTTTTTAGGACCCAGATAACTGTCCCCACATCCCCATCCCCCCTCTATCCCCGCACTAAAAGACAAAAAATATGGTTCCGCATAGTATTAACATCTATCTACAATGTATTTACAGTGCATCGAACAAGTATTTAACTCTATTTATTGGAGTATTAACCGTCTATCAACAACGAAGCAATTTATGTCCCCACAAAAAATTAAGTTTTCTGTCCTCGCGTCCCTGCACTAAAAGACAAACAAAATTAGGTTCCGACATTTGCGCCCCCGCATTAAAAGACAAAAAAAATTAGGTTCCGACATTTGATGTTTAAATTTCGTGCAGTATTTAACTCTATTCATTGGAGTATTAATAGTGCATCAAAGAAGTATTTAACTCTATTCATTGGAGTATTAACCGTCCGCGTTCAACAGCGACACAATCTGTCCCCACAAAAAATGACAAACGAATGTTCCCGCATCCCTTACATCAGTATTTAACTTTAGGAATGTTAGTATTTAATATTATGAATGTTAGTATTTATCTTTAAAGTCAAAAGTATTAATCTCTAAAATTATAAATAAGTTGAATTGATTCTATTTAGCATCCTATATCTTAGTATTTAACTTTATACACATTAGTATTTAACTTTAAAAATGTTAATATTTAACCTTACACCTTGTTTGGATGGAGAGTAGAGGAGGGGAGGGGAGGTGAATAATAGAAGGGAATGGAATGGAATAGAAAGAAAGATTAACATATTTAACTTTTTCATGTTTAGATGATTAATGAGAATAACTAAATTTAACTTTCTTTTCCATCTTGTTTCTTGTTTGGTTAATTAAAATTATAGAAGGTTAATAAAATGTTTGTAGTATATTTGACTATTATACCCTTGTGTAAAAAGAAAGAAGGATATAAATACAAGTTAAAATAAAATAAAATTGCTATCATCCCAACATTCCAAGAACCAACATTAAAACATCGTTTTACTAAAAACAAATAACAAAATTGATGATCAACTACATCTTACTTATTTTACTACTAATAATATAGTAACCAATGACACAAATTAAAATCCATAACTAAGTAGAAATCATACTCATGAGTAGTTCCTTACGCTCTTCCAAAGGACAACCAAGTAAAGCTCCAAGCATATCAGGATTTTTAATCAAGAAGAGATATGCTTACATTTTTTTGTTTGAATCAAGACTTAACTCAATAACATGATTCCATATTTCCTTTTCAGGAAGAGGAAGACGTTGGTTAGATTTCACTAGCTCTTCTGTAGATTTCATGATAGCATTAGCAACATTTTCAATTCCTTTTATTATCTCAGTTTGAACCTCTTCTCTTGAAGCTTTACCCTTCTGTCTCCTCCTTGCTTCAGGAGAATTTATGTTTTCCTCACCAACTCCTTCTAGTGTTGCCTCGTTCTGTGCCACTAAGCGATCAATCTCTGATATATTTTCACCCTCGATCACTTCGGTTTGCGCTGCCATTCGCTGCCTCATTTCTGATGGAGTCTCAGCATTATCCCCTGTTGCTCGATCATGTCCATAAAGCTTCACTAACTTGTCGTAATGAAGAATTGGTTTGTTCATCCAATCAGCTGCTTCTGGGTGTGACTGAAGAAGAATAATATGCAAGTTAATATATTAATTAGGTCAAAGATTGACTGAGTTGGAAAAAAAAAGTACCTCAATTAATTTAGTCCAAACTTCCGGCTCTGCACTCCACATATTGGTGAAAGGGCTCCACTGGAATCCGCTTGAACCATTTCTAAAAATATCATAGCAAGTTCCAAAACCTCGCTTAATATACTTCATGCGGTTTTTTACCCTTTCTTTATCAACAGGTTTGTCAGGAAAAATTTCCTTAAGCTCTTTGAGTATGTTGTCATATGCTTGTGTTGTGAATGTACCCCCAACTCGGTTTCCAAGTTCATGCTGTTGTAAAAACGCATCAATTAAAGCTTCATCCATTGCATGAGACCAAGTAAGTATCTCCGCTCTACCTCCATTAGCTCCATTATTTTCGGTGTTGCTTGTTGCATTCTTTCTTTTCCCCATAACTCAAGAGCTGTAATGAAATTGTATTTGTATTATTATAATTTCAAAATAAATTAAAGCTACACATATGGCACACTAGATATAACACACTAGATGAAATCTGGTACAATAATATTTAGATACTGTGTTGTACTAGTATTTAGATACCGTGTATCGTAACCACTACAACAACTTAAGACAGTAAACAAGAAAACATATCCATCTTTCTATGTGTATCGTAACCTAAATATCAATTGAATAGCAGTTTAAATATGAATGGGAATGTTTACTGGTAACTGAATTTCATTCTATGATGTAACTGGTGCTAAGTACACGGGCTTCAAATTGCAAAATAAAAAAAATAAAAACATAACTTAATCTGTTTTGTTAAAATAATGCAACAATAACTTTTATTAAAGAAGGCCGGATAACAAAAAATAAGAAAGCAAGGTCATCAATTTCTACCAATCATATTTCACAGAGTTCAAGCATTCATATAAGCAATAGTGTTCGTATTTATTAGATTTTGACTTTCCCTCCTCAACCAACCACCAAACAATATTCTGGATCACACGTACTGCAAGTTCGATAAAAAAAAAAAAAACTAACCTAGTGGCTACGGTGGCTGCTGGCTGCTGGCTGCTAGGTATGTGGTAAAAAAGTTGAATGATAATTATATAGAAATAAGATATATAAATTAGGGTATTTGTGTTATTTTTTCTGAAAATATTTGCAATACAATTTCTTTCCATCCGTTACACTCCAAATTGGAAGAAAAATCAATTCTATTGATTATGGTTATACAGGTTAACCCTTTCCCCTCCTGTACCTCTCACCTCCACTATCGTTTTGTCAACCAAACACAATTGGAAGGAAAGTTTTCTATCTATTCCATTCCCTCCCCTCATCTACTCTCCATCCAAACAAGGTGTTAGGGGAGTTAGTATTTAAGAGGGGATGAAAATGTGGGGTTCTATATAATTATTCTTAACAATTAGAGATAGTGGTAATAATGTCTATCAATCTGCAATTATTGTCCCCGCACCACCATCTCCTCATATCCCCCTACTAAAAGACAAAAAAAAAATTAGTTACCAATAATTTGATGGTTTAAATTTCCTGCAGTATTTAACTTCAGTCTTTAATGTATTTACCGTGCATCGATCTAGCATTTAACTTCGTTCATTGTAGTATTAACCATTGGTGTCCAACAGTGAAAAATGTTGTCCCCCACTAAAAGACAAAAAGTTAGTTAGCACTTTCTTTTTTAGAACTGCAGGGATGAAGGGGGGATGGGAATGGAGGGTTATATATAATTATTCTTTTTTTTATGCCTTGCTCTCACCACTTGTCCTCATGTAACATTCATTGTAAACCCATTTAGATTTTGTATTGTTCCAATTGTAATAATCTGTTAGTATTAATGCACTCTCTTGAGCTGCTCTAACTTAAAATGATATAGAAAGGTTCTAAAGTAGGGGTGCAAACGGATCGGGTATTATCTGTTGGATACGGATAATTTACGAATATGGGTGCTGATGCAGATATAAGTTATGCGGATACGGATATAGATACTTTTAATTTCAAAAGCAGATACGGATGCGTATCCGAATAATTATCTGTATCCGTAATTTTTTAATTTTCAGGTATCCACGAAACTCTCGGTAGAAATTTATATGCTGCTGCCCATTACCTACGGATTTTTTTTTATTTACCACACCAAAAAATCGGAATTAAATAAAAACCACTGTGACTGGGGTTCTGTCATAAATACCACCCCCGCACAAGGGTTGTGCGCACCCGAAAAACGGATCCGCACAAGGGTTGTGCGCACCCAATAAAACTGATCCGCAAACCGCTGTGTGTACCCGATCCGTCCAAAATCGGATCCGCATAACCCTTGTGCGCACCTGATCCGGATCCGCACAACCCTTGTGCGCACTTGATCCATCCAAATCGGATCCGCACAGCCCTTTTGCGCACCCAATTCGGATCCGCACAACCCTTGTGCGCACCCCCGGATCCGCACAGCTGTTTGGCGCACCCAAAAAAAAAATTATAAATAGGATTTTCTGGAAACTGTGTTCATTCCACAACACTACCAAGGAGCAGGCATAAGCGACAGCAGAGGTAAAACTAGTTTTTTTTTTATTTTTTTTATTTTTTTTTATTTGACATTATTTTTAAAAATTAACATTAAATTTATTAATTGATAGGTTTGTTCAATTATGATTGGAATTGCTTGTTATTTTGGTGGTGAAGTTTTACAAGGGCCAAATGGTGCTTATTACAGTACTCAACCTTCAAAAATGTTCAATATTACGCCGGATTTAGATCTTAGAGGTATAACTAGAGAAGTGTACCAACAAATTGGTATTGCTCCGAATTATTATGAACTGGTAATTTCCGCAAGGATCAATATTGGTCAAGGCAATCAAACATGGTTCCAACAACTACCGGTACAAGATGATAATAACTGGAGGTTGTATACCCAAATGACAATGAATTTGACAACTCCTTTCAAGTTCCTAGAGTTATATGTTGTAGCTAACCCTAGACAGAACCCCAGACGTAACCAAAATCAAAACACCAGAACTATGCCACAAATGACCAAGGGTCGGGTTCATGAGCAATCTGTGACAGGTCCTGTCCGGGCTCTAACTTTAGGGAGTGCTAGTCGGTCCTCATCTGTAGGGGCTGGACCTAGTCGTTCCCAACCTGCCCGGGGACGACCTCGAGTTCCATCTACTAGTTCTAGCCGGGCCGAATGTGACGGGAATCAATCTCCAACCCCGGAACCGCTTTATTATGCTGAAAATACAGATGAAGATCCTGAAGAGCGGGAGGCAGAGGAAAATTGGGATGCCAGTGACGGCGGTGGGGCAACTGATTTTAGTGATGTGGATACAAATTTTCCTGTACTTGGTAGACGACAGTGGCAGGTGTCAGGTGGTGCATCAGGACACCCGTTCGAGCAATTTCATGACACATCGGGGTTTGAAGAAGCTGACAGCTCTTTTTTTGCAACTTCTGAGGTATGTTTCATTTTTAATTAATTAAAAAAAATATTTATTTATATTTGTTAATTTTTTAATTTTTTAAATAGGGTGAAAAACAACATGAATTGTCTGAGGGGATGACGTACGGCAGCAAAGAGCAAATGCAAGAAAAAATTTACCGTTGGCATATAAAGAATAATATCGAGATGAATCAGACACATAGTGACTCAAAAAGGTTGAGGTATAAGTGCAAGAGCGACCGTTGCCAGTGGAAGATGGCTGCGAGAGCTACAGGTTTTGGTGATGACTGGGCGGTCACAACATATAAGGGACCTCACACATGCCACGCTGATGCAACAAGGTCAGATCATGCGCAGTTGACGTCCGCAATGGTCGCCAGCTGTATAAAGTTGTCATTACGAAAAAATGCTGATATTAGTATCAGCACCATCAGCGATCTGGTTGCTGAAAGGTATGAGGGCATCGTCCCTAAGTACAACAAATTGTGGCGTGGTAGGGAGTTAGCCATTGCTCGGTCATTTGGTAGTTGGGAGGGGTCTTACGGGCTTGTTATCCCTTTGTTGGATGCAATCAAAAAGGCAAATCCGGGAACCCAATATAAATATGTTTCAAAACGAACCAAAAGAGATGGGTACCGGTATTTCATGAGATTAGCATGGGCTTGGGGGCCTTGTATTGAAGCAGCGAGTCACCTCAGACCAGTCATCAGCATCGATGCTTGTTTCCTATCAGGTAGATACAATGGTAGATTGTTGATTGTAACCGGATATGATGCGGAGAACCAGTTAATCCCGCTAGCATTTGGGCTGGTAGAGAGTGAGCATTTTGATAATTGGGGGTGGTTTATGAAGTGGGTGAGGCAGGTTGTAATTGGTCCAAATAGATTCATGTGTGTCATATCTGACCGGGCCATGGGCATAAAAAAGGTGTTCATACAGGATGATCTGGGTTGGTCTGAGGAGAACGGGGAGTGTGTTCACAAATACTGCTCTCAACATGTATTTGAGAATTTTGGTAAACACTCCAAGGATAAAGTTGCTTCCAACTTTTTCAAAATCTTGGTGAAAAAGAAGAAACCAAGAAGAATGGTAGAAGGCCTCGATGCAATCGGAAGGAGAAATCCCGAATGGCTGAAATACCTGGATACATGTGGAAAGTACAATCCTGATGACGAAGCAGAACTGTCTAAGCCATGGAAGGTGTATCAAGCTATGGATAACGGGGCTCGTTGGGAAATCATGACTAGCAACGGTTCTGAATCGCTCAACAATGTCTTCAAAACTTCTCGAAGGTTTGTGTTTTATAATCAACGAAAAATTTATTATTTATTGACGGTTTTATGTTTCTTAAGTTAATAGTATGTTGTAATTTTCGCAGGTTACCAGTTGCCGCAATTGTTGAGGAGACGTTTGCCAAGTGTGTCGACTGGTTTGTTGAAAGAAGAGAGCGTGCTGTGGAATTGCAATTGCAGGGTCAACTTTTTTCCACTCGTGTCCATGAAAAGATGGATAAGCACATTCGCAAGACCCAAAAAATGAGCGCGGTCACATTTGGCCGTAACGAGTGGCAGGTGACCTCCCATGGTGAGAAAATTGCATATGACATGCAAAGAGACAGCTTGTCACAAATGGAGCGAGACGCCACATACAGAGTGGTACTTCAGGACAACAATCGCATGGAATGCACCTGCCAAAAGCCCCAACTAAGTGGAATACCATGTGTTCATGTGATGTCTGTGTGTCGTTTAAGGTACCAATCTCTGATGATAATTTCATAACAATTGTATAATAATTTGGTAAGATTGACATAATTTGTGTAAAATTGTAGAAACTTCGATCCAAATACTTTCGTAAATTACTACTACAGCATTGATGAATTAATCGCCACATGGAGTGGTCAATTCCACGTGTATGACAATCAAAGCGATTGGCCGGCGTACGAAGGCCCGATCTTAGTTCCGGAGCGAAGAATGATTAAATTGGGCAGGAGGCGGCATAATCGGATCCGAATGTGGATGGATATACTGGAAGGAAGACCAGCAGGTAACCAGCCTAACAGAGAAACCCTGGAAAGGAATGCCAGAACGAGAAGGAATGCACGGGGCAATACTCAATAAGGATATTTGAATGTGATTTTTGTATTATTTATGATGTCTGTATGTTGTATTAGTTATTAGCTGAATGAGACTAGACAATATTATGATGTTTGTATGTTGTATTATTTATTAGCTTATGTTTAGGTTATTTATTAGCTTATTTATTACCTAAATAAAATAAGTGTCAAACATGAAATAACAACATAAAATATGCGTAACAGTCCCAAATAAAATATGCATAACAGTCACAAACATAAAATATAAATAAAAGTTCCAACACAAAATAACAAAATAACAACTAAGATCGAAATATCAACGGGAGGATGGTGTGTACGGAACCGTCTTCCTCTTCTGCCTCTTGCCGCGTCCCTCCTCCTCATGTACGTTCTGAAATATCGGTATGTAGGATTGGGAGGGCTGTGACGCCTGTGGAGCCTCCTCCTGTATCTCACCAAACAAAGTATCTGCATCTCCGCCCTGATCTGCCCCTGGACCGAATGTGACGTCCTCGGGTGTATCAGCTACATAATTGGATGGATCCTGCTGGGGCTGTGAGAAGAATACAGGAGAAGAAGGGTCATCCTGAGAAGGGAAGTCCTGCGACTGCGTGGTGTTACCGTACTGAGATCCCAGCTCAAATGTAAAATTTCTTGCTGGCTGCGACGGATCATCCCATGGGCGGTGCGTACGTCCCTAAAATTAAAAGATAATTAGGTTTCACAATGAAGATAACACGGCATCACTTTTTATATTAAACACGTACCGCCACATCACCAGCTGTCGCAAATGCCGCCTCAACAGTCGCAGCTGCGTGAATATCTGACATATCTGGCTCGGCGGTGCTCCCAGGCGGTGCAGAGTCGTCACTAATCATGTCGTGCAGGTCCTCATAAGCCGGAAGATCTGACAATATCAGGATCTTGTCTAGTTGGGGCTTGTATCCGGCGACGACGACTGGCGGTGCAGCCATGCACAACATTCTCTTCCCGAATTTCTTCCACCCTCTTGTGATTGCCATTCTTGCACTTATCAAGCATTGCTTGATGTTCATCAGCACCTTCAAATAAATTGTAAATAAATTAGTTCAGAATGTAATTTAATATCAAAAATATTTTTAAATAATAAAGGGATAATAAAATCTTACAATCTGTGCAGCCGGACCACCGCATGGAATGTAGCCGTAATCTCGGTCATTCATGTCACGTCGTACTGCGAGCGGCTTCTTATTTATCTCCGAGATCTGACCGTACATGAAGACAGTAAATGCACAGTTCTCCTGGTACCAACGGCGGTACTCCTGGTCGTATGCCTCGAACGCATAAGTCTGGAGGTGCTCAGGAATCATGTCCTCCGGAGCCATGGCCTCAAGCCGCTGCACATAACCCTCACGCAAATCCCGCCAATTCTTCCCATCAGTAGTGTCTAATGCCCTATGTAACTGGTACCATTCATCTTTGCTTATCGGAACGGGCACAGGAAAATACTGAGACATGCCGAACTGTCTCATGACCCGCCCAGGATAATAATGCTCTATAACCTGGAAATAAACAAGCGGTACCTGTAGAGAAAAAAATATAAAATTTTAGTAACTACAAATTTTATGAATTATTTTTTTATCTAAGAATAGAAGTGTTACCTGAGCTAACCAGAAGTGTCGCTGTGCCGCGCATATAGAAGGCAAGTCGTCCAAGAAAGAGTGGGTGCCATAAACATGACCCTCATTCGGTACAAGCTCATCGTACGGGCGCCAGTCTACGTGCTCATCTGGCCTCATCTGCTCGAATTGACACCGGAAAAAAGCAACCCCTGTAGGTCGTCCATGTGGGGTACGGTAGAAAGACTTCTCCGAGGCCCATCTCTGAGCATACGCAGGACATGTCTGCTCGTCGGGCTGACCCCAATTTGGAGCCCAATCCTTCACTAGTGACGATGGACGGCCGAATGGAAACCTCGTCCATGACCAATGATGGAGGAGACCAATCGGACCGTAAAATCTCTTCTTCGTCACCTGTTTTAATGCAAGTTGCAGTTTTTTTTTATACAAAACATAGATCAAATTGTTGAAATACTAACCAGAAAAAATGATTTTCAATACCTGACACGCATTGCATAAACCGCGGTATAGACATGCCAAGACCGCTGCACCCCAGTTCATGTTTGGCGGGTTCTCCAAGTCCAACAAAAATTGTAATAGAGAGGCAGGAACAGTGCCCCCGGATGAATCTGGGAACATCCAGCATGCGAACATCTCCATAATGTAACCCCGGGTCCATCGAGCTATCTCAGCAGGATTGGCATGTTCGGCTAGTTCTTGACTATAAAATTACTTGTATACAATGTAAATGCCGCAATCAAATGATTTAAAAAGTTACATGCATGCAATCAATTAAATTTAAAATTACCTGAAACGCTCCCACAAGGCGACTATACAGATGTCGTTCTTGGAGTCAATCATGCCATTCTTTGTCTTCCTCCGCTTCATCAATCCCTCACCCAGCAAATTGGTCACGAGCTGCGTAAAGTTTCCGTACTCAACACCGGTCACAGCATCTCCAGTAATGGGCAGACCCCAAAGACAACTCACATCCTGCAGAGAGACTGTAATCTCTCCAATGGGCAGGTGAAACGTGTGTGTCTCCGGCCGCCACCTCTCGACCAGTGCAGATGTAAGTGAGGCATCTGCAATAACAGGGGCGAGCTGTGACACATGCCACAACCCCATCCTCTGTAACACCGGTGCATAGCGCACGTCATATCGTAGAGTCATATGGTTATTCCTCACCTCCGTCATGTCATGATCCTAAAATAAATTCCAAATGCAAATAAAATAAATAATAGAGATATTTTTCCAAAAAAAAAATTTCATTTAAATTATTTCTCAAATGTAAACTTACATATGCTAGCTTCATCTTGTGGCCCTCGCGCGGGAACCAACAGACGGGGCTAATGCTCTCATCCGTATAGTGCGGAAATATTGTAGAGATCAACTCCTGATCCCAATTATGCTCATCCAATGGTGTTGTGCCGCTCGTTGACGCCATACTAAAATAAAGTATACATTTTATGTCAAATTTTAAAACAATCGATAAAGTAATCTACAAACTAAATTAATGGGTAATCGTCCGATTAAATTCGCAAGAACTACAATTATTTTATAACTAAATTGCATATCTAAACCAATCTACAAACTAAATAAATTAAATTAGCTAAACTATCTAAATTAAATTAAACTACAATTATTTTACAACTAAATTACATATCTAAACTTATCTACAAACTAAATAAATTAAATTAGCTAAACTATCTAAATTAAATTAAACTACCATTATTTTACAACTACATTATCTAAACTTAATCTACAAACTAAATAAATTAAATTAAACTACAATTATTTTACAACTATATTATCTAAACTTAATCTACAAACTAAATAAATTAAATTATCTAAATTAAATTAAACTATAATTATTTTACAACTACATTATCTAAATTCTACAAACTAAATTATCTAAATTATCTAACCTATCTAAACATTAAACTACAAATTTTAAATAAAAAAAAAAATTTACCTTTACTGTGGGGCTGAGGCGTGGACCAGAATGGGTAAAATCGGGTGCGCAAGGGGCTTTATAGCGCCAGGGGGGGGGTGCGCACAACCCTTGTGCGGATCCGATTGGTGCGCGAAATTGTTGTGCGGACTCGGTGCGCGAAATCTGCCTTGGACCAGCACAGAGGGGGGGTGCGCACAAGGCTTGTGCGAATCCGATCGGTGCGCCAAATTGTTGCGCGGACCCGGTGCGCGAACTCTTCCGTGGACCCGCACTTCAGGTGCGCCAAATGGTTGTGCGGATCCGTTTTTCGGGTGCGCACAACCCTTGTGCGGGGGTGGTATTTATGACAGAACCCCAGACACAGTGGTTTTTATTTAATTCCGATTTTTTGGTCTGCTAAATAAAAAAAAATCCGCATTACCTATTCACTTTATTTTATTCAATTTCTTTTCTAAGCCTTTGACAAATTCTCTTACCCTTTGACTTATTTTATTTTATTCATGCTACGGAGTTCCTTCAAAATTTCAAAACTGTTTAATGATTTGTTGATGTCCGATTAGGATTACATCTATGCAAATCACACCTCCCAGTTTGTTATTATACATTCATTTTTTTTCAATAGGTAACTACAGGTTCAAAAAAGTAATTGTGAAATTAGTATTTACAATGCATTAATCATAAGAAATTTTATTTCTTACGAACTGATTATTATAATTATGTACATTAATTAATATAATCATAAACCTAGTAATAATCTAAAACCAAGAAGAAAAATCAATTCAAAGTTCGAATAAAATGAGAGATGATAGTGTGATTATTGTTTGAGAGACTGATAATTGTAATTATATTCATGAATTATTTTTTTTGGAGAAAAATAATTTATGTATCCGAATGATATCCGTATTCGTATTCGTATATGCTTAATATCCAATTCATATTCGTATCTGTTTAATATCCGATCCATATCCGTATCCGTATTTGAAAATAAAAACAAATAGGGATATAATTTTACTACTATCCGATTCGTTTGCACTCCTATGAAGGCTGTTCCCGCCAAATAAAACTGAAATGAGTTAGAATAGAAGCATTGAAATAGTGCTTTTTCCAAGAATTGAAGTCCGGTATTTTTTTCCATAACCACAAAATTAAATAATATAATATTAATAACCACGATTAAAATTTTTTTCACTCATAACCAAACCGCTCCCCTTGGGGGCAGTTTACCCCCATACCAGACCGCCCTCCCAGGGGGCGGTTTACTATCAAGGCAGACCGTACCACGGTGGGACGGTCTAGTTTTTATTTTTTATTTTTAGGATTCGAATGTTACAATCTAAATAATGAGAAATGTTCAATTTTTGTACTAAAGTTAGATCGTGGCTTAAAGTATTCCTTGTTTGATTAGACTTGATGAAGCACTAAAATTTTGGAAGCCTAAGTTGATTTCTTATTAATAATTAGATACTAATTATATAAATAGAAGGACATAATTTCTAATTATATAGTTGGATAGGTGCAAAATCATTGTTTTCAGATAATTATAGAACGTCCAAGTGCTGCATAGAGGTCTAACTATTCAAAATGCCAAAATAGATGAAAACGTTACCAACGTTTCCTAAAACGTTATAACGTTTTATTTCCTTTCAAAACAATAGACTGGCTATTTTGATCTGTTGATTTCCAGAGAGAAACGTTATGTAACATTTTAGAAACGTTATGTAACGTTTTACAAACGTTATAAAGTTTATGAAGTAAAAAATGATGAGAAAATAAACTGTTCAAAATGCCAAATCGATGAAAACATTATAACTTTTTTATTTTTTTTCAAAATAACAAACTGGCTATTTTGATTGGTTGCTTTCCAGAGAGAAACGTTATATAACGTTTTACAAAACGTTGTAACGTTTATGAAGTTAAAAATGCTGAGAAAACAAATTGTTCAAAATGCCAAATCGATGAAAACGTTATAAATGTTTTCCCAACGTTATAACTTTTTTTTTTCAAAATAACAAACTGGCTATTTTGATCGGTTGCTTTCCAGAGGAAAACGTTATGTAACGTTTTACACAACGTTGTAACGTTTTAGAAGTAAAATTCAAATATACATAT
This sequence comes from Carex arenaria, assembly GCA_964058825.1. Lineage (NCBI taxonomy): Eukaryota > Viridiplantae > Streptophyta > Magnoliopsida > Poales > Cyperaceae > Carex > Carex arenaria. The sequence continues at coordinate 17,296 of CAXKVW010001419.1, forward strand.
AAAACGATGAAAACGATAAAAATCTTAAACTTAAATTTTGAGACAATAAACGACATTTTTTGACGATTCTTAAACTTAAACTTAATTTTTGAGACACTAAACGACGTTTTTTGGCGATTTTGATTCGTCGGATGCCCGGAAAGGCCCATATTCAATTCCCCTCTCTTCTTCTATTTTACTATTTCCCTCCGTAGCAAAAGGCATTGAAGTGCAAACGGATTCTCACCATAGAGGCCTGGTAGTGGACCCGGTCTTCCATGAAATTTCGAACCGGAAACCCGAAGGAGTCAACTGAGCTCTTCAAGAACGGAGGAGCTCCGATGCGCATCGAATCTACTTTTTGGTCTAATGAATTTGATGATCGTCGGATCCATTTCGACATCTGTGTGTAAAAATTGAATCAGAATGCACGAATCTTATAACAGATCGGACAGTGATTGACCCTATCGAACCAAATCGGACCTATCTCAAGTCGAGCTCTTCTTAGTTTGGTAAAGCCCAAATCTGAAATAGGATCCAAAATATGTTTTCTTATGGGCTGACTTGGGCTGACTCATTATCTGCCCGTAGGCCGAGTGCGCTAATCGCAAAGACCCGCACACATTTCTCAATCCTCTAGGTCGTGTGCGCTGCAGAGAAATCGAATCCTTCTCCATCCTCTTACTCCTCCGCACACATTTGCACCTATCCAACTATATAATTAGAAATTCTGTCCTTCTATTTATATAATTAGTATCTAATTATTAATAAGAAATCAACTTAGGCTTCCAAAATTTTAGTGCTCCATCAAGTCTAACCAAACAAGGAATACTTTAAGCCACGATCTAACTTTAGTACAAAAATTGAACATTTCTCATTATTTATATTGTAACATTCAAATCCTAGAAAAAAAAAAAAAAAAATAGACCGCCCCACCGTGGGGCGGTCTGCCCTGATAGTAAACCGCCCCCTGGGGGGGGCGGTCTGGTATGGGGGTAAACCGCCCCCTAGGGGGGCGGTTTGGTTATGAGTGAAAAAAAATTTAATTCGTGATTATTAATATTATATTATTTAATTTTGTAGTTATGGAAAAAAATACCGGAAATTAATAACAGAATCAACAATTAATATTATATTAATTATTAATCATAGATCATTAAAAACTCTACAATTAATATTATAAATAATTTAATAAAAGACTATTTTTTTAAAATTGACCCAAATTTAATAAACATACTATTTAAGGATAACTAATATATCTACAATTTTAGTTTTCCAATTTGAAAAATATTTTATATATAAAAATATACAAAAAAGTTAAGAAGTCTACTAGAAGTACCGTTTTGTTTACAATGTCAAAGTAGCACTTGAATAAAACAAAAAAAAAGATTAGAAAGTGTAAGAGAGAGAGAGAGATAGAGATGATTATAATATTATATAAAAACGTAGCATAGATTCTACTGGCTAGGATCAATGATAAGATATCAAAAAATAGCACGAACACAAGAGCAACAATTGACCAAGTCGAAGTCAATGAAACTAAACAAATAATTCTTAACTTAATACTCACGGAAATAAATCTGCTGCGATTCCAAAAGATTGCAGGATCGTGTGAATTTAATTTCAATCGTTAATGTGTTTCAAAATTCGTATACAAAATTTTTTTGTTTTGAAATTTGTGTATTTTAATAAACAAAATTCGTGTAATTAGAATCGCAGAAAGCCTGTTATTCTTTGGAATAGCAGCAGATTTATTATACAATAAATAAACTCTCAGTTTGTTAAATTCGCATCCTCTGAGATATCTCAAACTGTCAGTGTTTTTCTAGAAAATATCAACCGTTCAAATATGTTCTGCACGAATCTCAAAGCAAAAATAATACGGGTCCCCTGCGCTATACAGGTAACAGTTTGGTCACGCAAAAATTGAGATATCTCAGAGCATACGTTGGTTCCCTTTTCACAATATAAGAAAAATCAACCGCTTCCTCCCTCCACTCAAAACCAAGTATTTGAATCTGTTGCTCTCGTCTAATGGAGAGAGCAAAACACAAACACCTTGCGTGCATTCCTTCATCTCTTTTCTCCCACATCTTTTTCCTCTTCGCTTTGTTAATTTCGCGTCAATTTTCAGTTGCAAATGCTCAGAATGCCACGCAAAGGACAGTTCGTGTGGGGGTGGTGCTTGATTTGGGCTCCATGGCTGGGAAGAGATGCAAAACGAGCATATCAATGGCGCTCGAGGATTTCTACACAATTAACGGGAATTTCTCTACCAAAATTGAGTTTGAGTTTAGGGATTCCATGAATGATGTCGTTTCAGCTGCTTCAGCAGGTTAGTTTTATAATTCAGACCTAATGGTAATTTAAGCTTGAATTTTTATATCATTTAGTCTTAGTAGGCACTAATTTGGGGTAATGATTTTAACAGAGTAGTTTCGGCTTTCATACAGCTCAAGAAGACAAGAACTATATAATAAAACTTGCTCTTGCGCTGCATGAAACCAAAATATCTCTGTTAAAATCTTTACCCACTAATTTAGTCATATGGTTTACTCCTGTTTTGAGCTGAATTCTTGATTTTGAAAGTTAATTTAATTGTGGTCAGCAATTTATACTCTTGTATATCCTTTTCTCATCTTATAAGAAAATTTTGTTCCGATTTTGCTTCCTAGCAATGCAATGGACGTTATTATTGACAATACAAAATCTGTCATTTGTTATTATTAATAGAACAATTAGGAGCTGTTATTAAGTTTTCTAGGTAACATTATATACCAGTTCGGTAACTAAACAAAACAATTTTATGATTGCTAAACAAGCAATTGCCAACTGGCCCGTCGAGTTTAGGAGGTTGACATTTCAAATACTTGTATGGGTCGATTTCTTAGCAAGTTAGCATGCATGCCTGTCGTTGACCAGATGCTATTATTTTTAAACTTTGACAATTTCATTTGCAACTTTTGGCACGTCAAAATTCTTCCTTTTATACTGCCCCCAAGAAACAAGTGATTATAAAACCATGATTTATTTATATTTATAAAATCGTGTCCGTTAATCTCTCTCTTAAATTAACACTAATTCGGTTGCGTGTCACTCAGCCGTATGGTAGGTTGGTAGTTTGGCATGTTCTGTATTCCTGCTGTGGCAGCATATCTGATTAAAAATTAAAGAGAACTCTTTTACATTTTATATTGTGCTTTTATCTGCATTTCAAAATATTTTTAATTATTCTTAACCAAAGTTTTTATTAGATAACTATAGCTGTGTTATAGTTTTTTTCCTATCTTAAAATCTATAGCGCTATGAGCCGTTTTCAGCACTATAGTTAGTTGATTTTTAGCCTTTCTGCAATAACACGATAATCATCATTTAGAACCTTGTAACACACAAATTGTTCAATCTAAATTCATGTGTTCATAGATGTTAATTTTTGTTTGGAAGCCTATTTAAGATATAATAAATTATACTTTAAAAATTCGTGCAAACATAAGTTGAAATGATTCTGATGTAACATCTTTGTTTGGAAGCCTATTTATGATATAATAATGAGGAGGGATTAAGTTACAATAATTTTGAGTTACAAAAAAGTTACAACAATGATTTTTTTCATTTTTAAAGTTCAAATCGTTGATCCAAACTGTTCAACATGATTATTTAAATAAAATGTGCTTCCATATCAAATTTTATATTTTTTTATTTTTTACTATTTATTAAGTATTTTACAAAAACTAGCTAAATTCAGACCATTGAATATTGTACCCATTTTAATGAATAATAAAAAAAAATTCACAAAAATGTAAAATTTGATATGTAAGCATATTTTATTTAGATAATCATGTTAAACGGTTTGGATTGACGATTTGGACTTTGAAAATGAAAAAAATCATTGTTGTAACTTGATCCCTCTATAATAAAATATACTTTAAAATTCGTGCAAACGTAAGTTTTGAAATGATTCCGATTTAAAATTTCACCTAATCTGAATTCGAAAGCAACCGGCCATTGCGGCTTAGACTTGTCCCAACGGTGAATAGAGAATTGTGGGATCAGCGAGAAACACGGCCACTAGTATATTTTTTCAAGTCAATGCTAGCTGTTAAGTTGTCCGTCAAGTCAAAATATAGAGACTTCGGCTTGAATTTCACGCACCAATAAATAAATGCTTTCCCACTAACTACATTCATACCGTTGCAACGATATGCTCCTATAAGATCGCTGATTCTGATTTAAAAATAATAAATATCGTGACCATAATGATAATGCTGCACCGTAAGAATATTCGATTTGTATTTATATCGAGTTTGGCTAGTTTAATTAGACTATCGAGTAATTTCGAGCTCGAAATTGTATTAATAAATTATATAATCTGTTGCACTAATATATTATTATATTATTCGATTTTGAATATTTAGTCATTCATATAATATATTTTTGCTTACATTTTAGATATAAATGTTGAGTAGTCTTAAGTTCACAAGGAACTTTGTGAACTTTATTCTAAAATCTATCGGATTGACTTCAAACGACGAATTTGAACAGTTGGAATCCATCTATTTTGCGAGTGATGCATCTGCATGTGAAAAGTTTAAATTTTCGAATTACTAACTCAAAAAAATAAACCTTATAATAAATGTATTAAAATTAATTTATAAACCATATAATTTTAACCGCTTGACTTTATACTAACTCAAAAGTTAAAAAAATTTCGCATGTAGACACAACATTCATAAGGTAGATGGATTTCAACAGTTTGGATTCGTCGTTTGAAACCAATCCTATAGGACTTGTTCGGCACAAAAGAATTGTGGTGGAATAGAGGAAGAATGAGAAATTGTGACAAAATAGTCGCCAGACCCTTCTCACTTTAGCCCCTTTCTATCCCATCCCATTATTTCATGGTAGAGGTGGAATTGGGAATAGTGACTTTTTTACATGTGAAAATTGACTCAATTCCACTTTTCACTATTCCAAACGTGCTGAACATGATTGGAATTATATGAAATAGATGCCTTTTTCCTGTTCCACTTTTTCGCTATTCCATATATTTGCCGAACATACCATATAAATTTTAGAGGTGAGTTCATAAAGGAACTTGGTGAACTTAAGACTACTCTAGTTCTACTCATAAATCTTAATTCAAATTTATTATAAAATTGAATATTGATAACTAAAAGCCAACGAAATTTGTTATTTTACGATTTAAGCTTTTAAGGTCATAAATAAAAAAGCAATGTTCCAATTCGTCACATTTTATGAAAGAAATTCGATAATTAATTTTGATTGAATGATCAAACAAGAGTAACCAAGAAATGTTTATTTTTTAGAAAAATTCAACCTTTAGTAAGAAAATATGTACCAATAAATATGAACTATAACAATTCTATATTCTTATATTCTCAAATAATTTTCTAAATACAAAATTAGTAATAATTGAGATCGTTTAGAGCTAGAATTCGAATTTAAATCAGTGTAAACCCAATAGTTCGATTTTAGTTCAAACTCAACTTGATATATAAATAAATCAAGCTAGAAATGGAATATGATTGCTCTAAATTAACTTGACTGAGCTAGAACTAGAATAATATAGTGCTAGTCTGAGTGCAATTTCCTTTTTGAAGGAGCCTAGCCTGGTTCCAGAAAAGAGACATACTTAAAAACCAAAAGACAAAAAACATCATTTTATCTGGAAAGGAACAGTCTTGCATATACCCTCTCCACAAAAAACAAATAAAGAGAGGCCGGCAGGAACATGGGCTCTGTGGAGAGAAAGAAACATGATACTCTTTTCAAATAAAGAGAGGCCGGTGCATCATCTCATAAATGATATGGTGTTGGAAATTGAGTCTTGGAGAATCAATTGTTAGAGGGTCTCAATTTCAGGTTTTTCAGTTCTATAAGTTAAATGTAGGGTAATAGCGGATGCTCATAGTTTTAGAGGTGAGCATAAAATCTTTACTTCTTTCGGTTTGTAAAAAAACATTTTTTTTTCAATATACTTGTTGCTGGCATTTGCCGCCAACCATAAAAAAAAAATGCATGCAGCCTAATTTTATTTATGAAGACTTGAAAATGAAAAAAACTCCGATTAAAATTACATAATAATGTAAACAAAAATGCTAATTCCTAGCTGAGATAAAAAGGGTACATCCTTTTTCCCAAAAAAAGAAAATGAAATGAGCAATAAAGAAAGAGATCATTTGTAATACTAATTTTGTTAAGATATTAAACTAGACCAGATAGACGGGTATCACATTTAACACCCTAGTAAAACAGGACTGAAAATTCTTCTAGAAAAATTAAAAAATATGTACTTTCTTCAAGTAATGATTCAAGTTATTTCACACTAAACTACAAAGTTTGTTTTTTCAGTTGTGGATCTCTTGAAGAATTCCCAAGTCGAAGCCATAATGGGTCCAGTGACCTCAACCGAAACCGAGTTTGTAGCCTACATGTGCAACAGATCTCAAGTTCCCCTTCTCTCCTTCTCAGCAACCAGCCCTACCATCTCTCCATCACATCTCCCATTTTTCGTCCGTGCCAACCTTAATGACTCTTCCCAATCCATACCAATTGCTGCCTTCATACAAAATTTCAGATGGCGTGAGGCAGTCCCAATTTATGAAGAATCTGACTATGGATCTAGCATGATACCATCTCTCATTGATGCTCTCCTCTCAGTTGACACAAAGATCCCTTACCGTCTGGTCATTCCATCTGAGGCAACTGATGATCATATCGATAGTGAGTTGTACCACCTCATGACACTACAAACCCGTGTATTTGTGGTGCACATGCTTCCAGCACTGGCTTCTCGGTTCTTTCAGCGTGTACAAGTAATTGGCATGATGTCTGAAGGATATGTTTGGATTCTAACAGATAGTGTTGGTGATGTCCTTGAGACATTTGATCCGTATATACAAAATTCTATGGAGGGGGTGGTTGCATTTAGACCGTATTTTCATTTGTCAGATAAGGTCAAAAGTTTCAATGAACGGTTCAGAGAACAGTTCCGGCAAGATAACCCGGGAACTGAGGTGGCAGATCCAAACATTTATCAGCTCTGGGCATACGATGCTGTGTGGGCTATGGCTACGGCAGCCGAAAAGGCGAAAGTAACAAATTCAACTTTTGTTATCCCTTCAAGCAATGACACCACCACAGATTTGAGTACCCTAGGGGTGTCAAAAACCGGGTCTAAGCTTCTCAGTGCAATACTTGGCACCACATTTGGTGGCTTGGCAGGGAATTTTAGACTTGTTGACGGGCAGCTTGAGCTGTTGGCATTTGAGATTGTTAATGTGGTAGGAAAAAGCGCACGAAGTGTTGGGTTTTGGACCCCAAACAAAGGAATAACTCGTGAAATAGACGCCAATAAAGACAGCAGCAAAGCCAATAATTTGAAAAGTATAATATGGCCCGGAGATTTAACTATGGCACCTAAAGGTTGGATTTTGCCAACAAATGGTCAAGTTCTACGAATAGCTGTACCAGCAAAGGCAGGATTCAGTGTATTTGTCAATGTCTCTGGACCTGTCAAAAAAAATATGCCTACCTCCGCGGTTACAGGTTATTGCATTGATGTCTTCAATGCAGCATTGAGCAAGCTACCGTATGCTGTACCGTACGAGTTTTATCCCCTGGACATTAATTCCTATAATGATCTAGTCTACCAGGTTTATCTAAAGGTAACAATTTAACTATAATATAAACTTTATGTCTTAGCCTTCTTTAGAGGGGTAAAGTCCAGCATCCAAAATCTCATAATCGCCCTTTGTGCTTTACAGAATTTGACTCATTTTTCTTTAGTGTCAGTCCATATTGGAAGCCTTATTCATTTAACTAAATTAGTATTCAGTTCCAATGCTAAGTATTCTTTAATTCTATTATGACAGATCCATTTCTAATTTTGAATATTGTTTATTCTAACAGAATTATGATGCATTAGTGGGAGATGTAACAATAAGAGCCAACAGGACGAACTATGTCGACTTCACAATGCCATACACGGAATCTGGTGTTTCAATGATTGTACCTCTTAGTTCAGACTCGAGTCAGAGCATTTGGATCTTCTTGCAACCGCTCACGAGACAACTCTGGCTTACTAGCATGGCATTCTTTGTCTTCACAGGATTCGTTGTGTGGGTAATCGAACACCGCATCAACAAGGAATTTAGGGGAACACCATGGCAGCAGTTTGGCCTCATCTATTACTATGCCTTCTCAACTCTCGTATTTGCCCACAGTATGTGTAACATTCCATTGCTTGATCTGTAGACTGTATGCCAATTAATTTTTTTAATATCTGGAAATAAGCATTACAATGTGAAACATTGGTGCAGTAAAAACTCTTACTATATTGGTGGTAGAAACCTCCCTGAAATTGGACCGAAAGAAGTAAAAAAGTAGTATGTCAAAAGGAAAAACAGAAACCAACACATAATCAAGGGAAATAATATAGACTAGTTGGCTCTGTTGCCATGGGTGGGACTAGAAAATTTCGATTGGGAGGGCTGAACGTAAAATACATAAAGTGTGGAAGTTGGAATTTGCCAAATCTTCATGCCCATAAAGTGGAATTGTTACTACCAAGCTAGAGGCACACATTTAGATTTTGTGAGGGGGCTGTACCATTTAATACTTTAAAAAAACAAAAACTAGTTCAGTTAAATTTCAATATACATGATTAGAAAATTTTAAATCATGAAAGTGGCTAGGCACTCTCTGACTTGGTAGTAGATTCACCTCATTTTATTTGTGAACAACAACACACGAATGACGAGAGTCCCAGTCATGTATAGTTGTTTCCTTCTCAGAATCTAGTGCTAGTCAAAATTGTTTTGATACATCTTACTTTTCCAATAACAATATTAATAAATCTAACTTCGTTTTTCTTAAGAGGAGAAGTTGGAGAGCAACCTATCAAGGTTTGTGGTCATCATCTGGGTTTTTGTGGTACTTATATTGACGTCAAGCTATACAGCCAGTCTGACATCGATGTTGACAGTGCAACAACTTCAGCCTTCAGTGACAGATGTAGATCAACTCTTAAAACAAGGTGATTATGTAGGATACCAAGATGGCTCATTTGTGAAGGATTTATTGCTGAAGCTAGGGTTTGAAGTTGGAAAATTGAAAAGCCTAAGCACTACTGATGATTATGCTGATGCCTTGGCCAAAGGATCTGCTAATGGAGGGGTTGCTGCTATTTTCGATGAGATCCCTTATGTTAAAGTTTTTCTTTCGCAATATTGCGGCAACAACTATGTTATGGCTGGCCCAACGTACAAAACTGACGGCTTTGGTTTCGTAAGGCACTTACACTTTTATACATTTGATTTTGCTTTATTTTACTTTTTTTTTTTTACATAAAATTCAAATTTCCAGCAAGTTATACTATTGTGAAAACAAATAGCTGATATATGATATTAATGTCTTGTTGTTATACTGATAAAAAGGTTTTCCCAAGAGGTGCTTCCCTACTGCAAGACTTGTCCAGGGCAGTCCTGAGCGTGACAGAGGGAGATGAGATGACCCGAATAGAAATAAAATGGCTAGGGAATTCCAATACGTGTACCAGTTCGAGTACCAGTGTCAGCTCTTCCAGCCTCGGCTTCCGCAGTTTTGCTGGCCTTTTCATAATCACCGGCAGTGTATCAGGCCTCATGCTTTTGATTTACATTGGCATGTTTTTGTATAAAGAAAG
>CAXKVW010001420.1:0-27224 GCA_964058825.1 Carex arenaria
CTGCTCCTGCTCCGATGGGATCCGTAAATCCGTCTCCACCCGGTACTTATTATTATTTTGTCGTTTACTCGCGATCATCATTATGTTTCATATTATGCCTGACATTGTACTGCACTTTTGCTGTTACGCTCAACATAATTGTGTTTGTTTGAAAGTGGCGCCGTACCGTTATTTGGCTTCGTCACACAAGTTTATCATAATCATGGACTAAAATTTAATTTTATAGATCAATGAATCAAGCATAACTACTTCAGATAAATTTGTAAATCAACAACCAAATGACTTGGATTTCAGTTCATTCGGGTCTTACGAGGAAGAAATAGAAATGATTCGTTAATATTGGGCTATACTAGTCAACATTTTGTTTAATGTACCTTTTTCTTCAGTCTAGACTCTAGAGTCTACACTCAAGGTTAGGTTTTGGTTGCAAAAATAATGTCATATGGTTTTCCAAAAATTCGAAGTGTAGGTTGTTAGCTCCAAAAATTCAAATGAGGAATGAAATATTTGGCGTCAACCTGATAGCCTCTTAGGGTTAAAAAAATAAATAAATATTTGGTGTCATCTGCAAATGTAAACCAACTTGGCCTGGGTTAAGAGCAACATTCCTTTTAACTAAAAAAGGACTCAGAATGAGTAATGTAAAGAGTTTACAAAATTTTGCTGATTTATAATTTTATGCTTTTGACAGGTACGTGACTCGTCCTTCTGACACACTTGCTTCTATAGCAGAAACAGTGTATGGTGGTCTCACCTCGGCCGATCAAATCAAGGATGCCAATGCAATCTCAGACCAGTCTGGATTGGATGTGGGCCAGACACTTGTTATACCATTGCACTGTACCTGCTTTAACTCGACTGATAATTCCCTTCCTGCAATTTACCTGTCATATGTGGTGAAGGATGGAGATACACTCCAGAGTATCACAGCTGAGTATGCAACAACCATCACGGATATCATGAATGTAAATTCGCTGGGGAGCCCCTCAGTGTTACCTGGAGATATTATCTCTATTCCCCTGCCAGGTGATGATGGCTTTTTCATTTTTAAATCCCATGCTTACTCTCCTGGTTTATATATGGGCTTTCGCCTGGCAGCATAGTACCAAAACAAATTACTCTATAAATCCTGGTAAGCATCAGAAGTAGCTAAGGAATAGTTGATTAGTTTTGTTTCCTAACACCAGCTGGTTAGAAAAAAAAAATAATAATTTTGAGCTTGCTAATTGCATGTCCCAACTTTTAGCAAAGAGAAGTATTTGTTTGTGTTACCAGATTAATCATGCCTGATTTGTAGCTTTTAGGTCATTTTAGTAATAACAGCCGAAACTTTTTTATTTAGTAAATATATTTTCAAAAATAATAACCTAGCCTGCATCTAAATATTTTACAAAATTAGTATGGCTGCTGTTATCAACAATGCCCACCTCTTGTTCTAGTTTCTCAGGTATCCTGTTGAACAGAAAAACTCACAGGGACTTTCACAGATTTAACAGCCAGTACATAGTGGACATAATGCTATTAGCAAGCTCATTGTGTTGATCAGAAATTCCCAATATGCTGTCCAGATAATTGTAATCGAGATCTCATTGTGTTCAGTCAATAGTGAGAAATTATGTGCATGTAAAATCATAATCAATGTTTACAAGTGATCCCTTGATCTGTTGTCAGAATCCATATATCCTTTGAATCCCGCTTACTTTTTTATTTGACCATCCTAGCAAAATGTTTTCTGAAATAAACCTGTGCAAGTATCAAATTATTATTTTTTAATTAAGAATAAAAATGAGGAAGGTCAGGACTGGTGCAGTGGTAGAGTGTCTCCACTTGTGTTCTGGAGGTCCTGGGTTCGAATCAGCCTCCTTGCAAAAATGCAAGGGGAAGGCTACCTAGAAATTCCCTTCCCCAGAACCCACAACGTGTGGGAGCTTTCGCCACTAGGTATGCCCTTTTTTTTAAGAATAAAAATGAGAGAAGGGAAAACAGTGCATTGTGTTTGATTTTCCTATATAAACATTTTTATTTGGCACACAAAGATGTCAAAGTCAGGACAAACCTATGAGCAGCCACAAGAGCAGTGTCTTAAATTTCTATTTTCTTGGACAAAGATCCCGCTTTAAAAATATTAAGACAAATAACTATTCCTTGTTGCAAATGGGAAGTAATCATGTCATGGCCAAATATGCTAGTGGGATGTTTAATGTTATGAACTTTCCAGTTGTTGCATGACACAGTGGATTGGCTTGGTCTAGATTTGAACATCACTAGTGTTAATTTTTTTGTTACATTGTCAGATTCAGGACAGGGTTTTTTATTTATAGATATTATGATTACTAATACAAATTATTTCAGAAAATATAGTGACAGATTCTTATTTGGACCACTGACAACATCCAGATAAGTGTGAACAATTCATTTAATTTGGTTGTTAAAATTTTTAAGCTTTAGCTGAGTTAGGTTTGTAAATGGATACGGATCGGATAGAGGTCAAATCATATCCTTATCTGTTATAATTTTTGAAATACGGTTCGGATATCGGACGGATACAAATATAATTCGGATAATTAAAAATAAATTATCGATGTACTTTATGAAAAACAAATAACCTTTAAATATATTTTTTCATTGATAAATTAGAGCTTCGTTAATGTACTGCCTTAAAAAAATTGATGCAAAAAAAAAACCATCATACTGTGCCTCCAGGGCCCAAATAGCATAATAAGTTGGATGAGTGGATGCAGTTTAGAATTTGCAGATTGATTCGGATTATCTGGTTAAGCTAAAAGTCGGATTCGGATAATTATCCATATCTGGTTCGATATCCAAAACCGTATCCGCATCCGTATCCGACAGAAAATTATCCTACATCCGGATCATAATCCGATGGTATCTGTATCCGAATATCTGAATTCATTAATTTCTGGATTTGGATCCGGATAAAATCGGATAATATCCTATCCTTTTACACCCCTAAGCTGAGTTGAAGGAGCTATTATCTAAAGCTCGTTGGTGAGAGTTGCATGAGACAAATGGAATGTAACTATTGGTTTTCTTGTGTCTATAGTTTCCGACTTCAGCTCTGAAATTTTTACTCTTAAGTCATATATTTGAATAATTGTGGCCAAATTATCTCAAAGACAGTGGCATACTACAACTCTGCATGCTCCAATTTTAAAGTACTTGCATCACTTTTGAGGCTACGACTTGAAAAAAGTTGATACATCTCTGTTAAGTGGAAGGGGTAATATCAATTAGATTGCTGATATTACACTCTGGATATGTAATATCATAGTTGAATGCAAGCAAGTTCCAATCTGTTGTACCAATAATGCTCATACTTGGTCATCTTGTACGCTTGATTTTTCTTCTTTAATATTTAATTGGGTACTTTTAGATTAAATATGCATTTATTATTTTATTTATTATATTGTAGCACACTAGTTGTAATTTATTGGTGGGAAACTAATTACAAAATTGCATAACTAAAAACTCAAGATTGTAATTTATCAATACTTCATGTCTTCATTCTGTTTTAGACGAAATAACTGATAGTGTTTTATTTTTGTTTCTTATTTGCTTGCTTTATAGCTTGCTCATCAATGTTTCCAAGCTTTGCTTCAGATTATGGTCTGGTTGTTGCAAATGGGACCTATGCAATAACTGCAAGTCGTTGTGTTCAGTGTAGCTGCGGGCCTGGAAATCTCAAGTAATTTTTATTCCCAGCTAATTCTATTAATTTTTCATTTTACTACTTTGGCATGCTTTGTTTCAACCGTGGAACATTGCATCTTATTTTAGATACACAGCTTACAGCTATTAATTATAATTATAATATGTTACAAGCCTTTCCATGAGAAACAAGCCATTTGAACTATGAGAAACAAAGGTATGAGCATAATCACAAGCACTGGCACAGAAACAATCAAATTTAGTAAAAAAAAAAAAATATTAGCAATCAAGTAAATGTATAAGCAAAACAATAACAGAACTGTAAGCCTCTCCCCTTCCAAAAAAAAAGAAAAGGAAAAAAAAAGGAAAGAAAACATCTTCCTTTATAAGCAAGAAAAATTCTTCTCTGCTAACTAGCACCCTGTCACACACCTCGACTTTGTTATAATGTCCACCTCCATCTTCTATTAGAATCAAAATTTGTGATGGGAAGGACTAAATTTCCCCTGCTATTTTACTTTGATATGTTACTACTGAAGTTGTGTAAACTCTTAAACATAATATCTTTGTTCTTATACACGAAAAGAGAAGAAAAAAGTTCAGTGTAAACTCTAGTACATTTATTGCTTGAAATATAATGCTTTTTGATGAATTTTTTTTTTGTATTAAATAAACTTATTCAAGTAGTTCGTATGGGTGTGGGGGCAGTTGTGGTCATTTGTTGCTAAATGTTAGTGGCTTCACTGGAAATAGGAAACTTACAAAATTTTGGGGTGTGGTGGTGTGAGATTGTACAAATCTCAGAGCCATGGGCGGATCGTAAGTAATGCAGGGTTGCTTAGCCACCCCAATGATGTTAGCAGCTAAAAATTTTCATTACGTGTATAGAAATTTAATTTCGTTTCGTTTTGATAAAGGTTTTATATAGTTCAGCCCCCCCTCATAAAATTTTAAATGTGTGCTTGTAGCCTAGTGGTTAGAATTCCATTTTGTAGTTGTGAAGACTTGGGTTCAAATCCAAGTTACCCCACATTATACATTTGCACATATTATGCATTTTTTGGAAGAGGGGGGGGGGGGGGGGGGGGGTACTACTTAGATGCTCCAATATAATTGCTGATTGTTACAAATTCAACATTTGTGGAGTTGTGGCATACTATTTTATAAGAATAATGCAACAAAATGCCACCTTGATGTATTCTAGCTATTGGTGCATTTCAATACCAGAAACTACTCTGCTGTGGGTATGACAAAATTTTGTGATGGACCATTCTAAGAATCTCAAGGCACTAATTTTGTAGTCTTTTGACTAAGATGACAAATCAGCCCATGGTATGGGTTTACTGAAAAATCTTTCTAGGCTATCAATTACTGAACCTAGTGTAATTATGCCTCTTAATATTGTTTATCAAATCTCAATGATATTTTTGAAGTTTAACTATACATTTCTGAATGCAGCTTATTCTGCACACCTGCGTCCTTGGGAGCATCTTGCTCGAACATGCAGTGTAATGGAGGCAACCTGATGCTTGGCAATTACTCTACTCAGTCAACTGGTGCTGGATGCAGTGTTACTTCATGCAATTATGGTGGTTTTGTAAATGGGACCATCATAACTGCGTATGCTTTCTCTTTATACTATTAATATTTTTTTTGGTTTGGATATATCACGGCAAAAAGTTTCTTCTTCCTTACTAACTAGCTTGATAAAGTTAAGAACTTATTGCTTTGTTCTCGTGCAGGTTATCGACATCCATTCAACCTCAGTGCCCAGGTATAGTTATGCTTAGATTTTTTTAAATGGACTTTTGGCCCAAAAAAAAATACAACAGCTAAATGTGAGGATCTTTTAGTATTATACTCAAACACTAAGCATAAACCCTAGCTCTTCCAAAATGTAGTTTTTTCTATAGATTGTCCTGAAGTTCGAGCAAAACATTTATATGCAGAAGTAAATGTTAGTTAATGGTAATGCAAAACATATATGTTGCAGAAGTTACTGTAAAACATCAAACTGACTCCTTGGCAGCTTTTGATCTTTGAATAGCTTGAATATCTGCTTCAAACTAAATTTCTGATGTTAGGGGCAAAAAAAAATCAACTGCTTTAATTTATTTTTTTATACCCTTCTTCAGGTTTCCATAATGCATGAAGTTAGTTATGACCCGTGATGTAACGAGTCCTTTTCAATATATCTAATTTAACTATACATGCATTTGTAAATCCAAACCAAGTTCTAATGCAATTGGAGAGTAAATATATTCTTCATTGTTTTGAATCCACACTAGTTCCTGTATACTTCTGTCAATTGTTTCATAATTTGCTGGGACCCTACCTTTACCAGCATGTACCTGCTGAAATGTGTCTGAATCAGAACATTCCAGCATGTTTATTTTATTCTTTTGTTCAATTTATTGCCAATATCTCAAGTGATGCTAAAAGGGGGTTAATTGAAACTATTTGAAAGCTCACTTTATAAGCTATAGACAGTATCATATGTCTATTATACAAAGCCTTAATTGAAGCACTGTGGATTCCTTCAGGCCAGCACCAGTTTCCACCACTACTGTCCATTCCCACGTCAGCAACGCATCAATCATACCTACCTCCATCACCAGCCCCTCTGCCACAGGCAGGTGGGATCATGCCTGGCTCATCAGTACCTGGAGGTAGTGCTCTTTCTCCTTCGGGCGGTCCCATAGGCAGTGCCCATGCTCTTGCTAACCAATTCAGTAATGTTTTTTATTTGACTTTATTGTGGTCTGTTGTGTTGTTAAATTAGTAAATGTAGATTTAGATACTGAATTCATGCATTTTTGGGTAGTCAGATTTTGTGCATTGTAGTGATCATCAGCTAACAGTTGGATGTATTTTTTTTCTTTTTCTTCTTTCTTTAAGATAGCTGTGAACGAAACTTTTAGCTGAGCTAGACAACTTGCAGGTCACATGTTCCTTTTCAAAATCTAATGATTTGATGATTCTTTATTCGTTTGGATTTTTCGTGATGACTAACAGTTTTTCTAATGCGATTTCTTTCCACTTGGTTTCATCGAAGAGCTGGACTAAAATCTTCAATAGCAACAATTTCCTTTTCTGTGGGCATTGTGTGCACTTTGACTTAAAACAACTTGCAAAAAAATAAAATAAAAAATAATGAATGCAAAATATTACTGTTACCTAAATTAGATCTTATACTTTTATATTCGGTGAACAGGCTCTCTTGGGCTTGGGCCTCTTTACAAGAGCCGAAAGGCTGGGAATCTGTTTATTTATTTATTTATTTTCGTTTCCTCGATTCAATGTGACTCGTTACCAAGCAAATAACTTCGAACTTTGCCATGAAGTTAACGGGATAGAATTAGAATTAAGGGTTGGAATCGAAATAACAAGATCCAATAAATTTAAAAATTGAATTACATTTCCGTGCCAGCCAACTTGCTGTTCCCAATTACTTCAGGTCCACTCAAATGAGAAAAATAAAAGGTGATTTCTTTTTCAAACTCACCCAATATTCTACCGTATTTATATAAATTATTTAACACTTTGTTTGTGAGTATAATGAAAATTCATGTAATTATTTTAGCAACAATTCTTTACTTTGATTTAGTTAATTTCTTTCTTCCTAAATCATATCCATATATTTGAACTGGCACTGCCATGCCAAAAGCAAGGGAAAAACTAGAAAATTTAGATTGAAAGGCTGAAACTCAAAACACATAATGTGGTAGCTGAGCTTTGAATCAAGTTTTCACAGTTGCAAAATAGAATTCTAACCACTAGATTATAAGCACACAATTAATATTTTATAAAGATAGTTCAGCTATATAGAAACTAGAAAATGAAATTTAATTAAGATTAAGCACATCTTGACTTACATTAAGATTCGCCCTGATCAAAATTGAAATAAGAGAACTGTCTGATACTACATCTGCATATACCTTAAAACCTTATCTTTTTAGTGGCAATGAAGAAAAATATCCAATAAAGAAGTACGAGCAAATTAGAGCATTGTGCAATCTGTCGCTTAGCAGCATTCATGCGCAAGCAACTGCAGAAATAACCCTTCGATTTCCCCAACCCATATGCCCTGAATCTCACTTCTTTCAATAAGTTATTAATTTTTTTTTTAAGAGAGACTAGTGCCCATTTCATAATACTGAAATTGAATAATTACAACTATCAGTTCAGCAAAATCTCAAAACATACGTCCTTGATGGTTTACCAGCAAAACTGCAAAACCCTAAAAAAACCTGCACTATGCGTTTGTAACCAGCAGCTGGCAGTAATCAAAATAAAACATAACACATAAAGCAGCCAAGTTCTAACAACATCCAAATGCCAAAAGTAAGATAAATTTGCTAACACTAAGTCACTGAGTAATAGGCTGGGGTTAATAGTTTGTAAGAGACAAAATTGTTCGTTGTGCTTCATATAGCTCTAAGTCTGCTCCTCAACACCAGAATGCTTGTATTCTACTAGCGCCAACGGCATATACTAATATAGCAGGATTTCATCTTCTTCAATAGGGTGCCATCCTTCAACAGCAGTCTTCACTTTCTTCGATACATTGTCTGCCCAATAAAGACACAAGGATTTGATTAGAAGAATCATAGATCTAGGGGTTTTAATAGAGCACTGATTTTTGAAACACAATTCATTTCGGTGTAACCATATACTCCAACATACAGAGCTAAGGATAATAAAAAAACCTATTTGTTCAGTTTTTATAAGCGATTGTGCATATGAGAATATATCTAACCAAGTATGCCATTCTTGCATTCTCATAACCAAGTATGCCATTCTTGCATTACCACTTGGCTTTTGCCAAGCCAAAACCAGACCTTTTGTGAAAAGGAACAATTCAAGAAGAGATGGTCGGTTGTTTCGATATCTTGACAAAATTGACAAGCAAGATTACCATTGCAGTCTTTAATAGTCAGATTTGCTTTAGTGAGAATGATATTATGTTCGACAAGCCACATGAATATTCGTATTTTAGGCGGCACCGGTAAGTGCCACCAAATCAGTGCAGATTTTGGTTGAACCCCTCTAAAATTAAGAATTTTGTAAAGAGATTTCAAAAAGTTATTTATGGAACTAATCCAAATTACGGCTATCATTGATGGTGGTATTCTCATTTAATTATCTAATTGAGGATTAATTATGGTTTTCGTAGAATTCAGAGTGCAGCCAAATTATAAACTAGTTGAAAAGAATATGCTAGGTCTGAAAATTGATAATGCGTATAGAATGAAATAATGTATCAGAAGAAAGAAACAATCTCTTATGGAAAAGTATTGAAATTGAAGTCAGTATGGTTTTCGTAATTTTTTTATACCTGAGGAGATGTCTGTGAATAGGACTAATTAAATTTCTATAAAACTTCAACAAAATCTAAGTTACAAACCATCTTTTAAAAAAATAACAAATAGATTTGCTCCAAGTTTAATAAATACAGATTTAAAATTTATTTCGATCATCTGATAAACAAGGAAAATATTGGAAAGTATATACATTGAATTAAACATTCTGGTAATAAATCTTATAGACATAATAATGAGAGAAGAAAATGTTTCTTGTTTTTGGTAATTTATAATTCTCACCAAAAATATTATGGTAGTAGTTATGCAATTACAATAAATAGACATCTTTATTAAACACTAAATAATTATTTACTCAATTAACATAAATCAACCTAATTATAAAAGGACATAGATATACTGTGAACTTGAGACTGGAGATCATAGTAATCAGCGTGCCTCCGGGAATGCTGTTACCCTTAGAGAAAAAGCAACGTTTGCTGTTATTAAGAATTGGAATTATAATAAAACGTATTGGCCCAGTTGCAGAATTTTTTTTTTTGTACTGGTACATGAACGTACATCTTAAGAACAAGGTTTTCTTGTTGCAGCTTACAAAGTATCCACCTCTGTATTAAGAGCTCTGCGAAGAAACTACGGTATCAGAGGCCACAACAGAAATTTTGTGAGAATATTTAACGGAAATGATACATTAATTGATAACTATATATATTGGACAGCCACAAGAACGGATTTTTTTTTTATCAAAATAAATAAAATTAAATATTTTATATGTTTACTCGCATTTTAATAGGTTGTGTTAATAGGGGTGAAAACGGTATGGATAATATCCGATCTGTATCTGATCTGTATTTGAAAACTTAGATGTGTATATCCGATATCCGAATATCCGTGTGGATAAGGATACCGCTATGATTTTTTATTTCAATTATCCATATCAGATTAGTAGATATATACTCTATATTTTAATATATATTATGAAAAATTTATGTTATTCACCATTATAGTTAGATAAATAAGATGAAATTTAATATTTTTTATTTTTTTTAATAAATATCTGAGCTGATACGGACTCGTATCCGTATTCATCTGATATGCCTGATATCCGTTCCATATCTGTATTAAAAAGATATATATATATACAGATATAGTTTTACCACTATCCACTATGTTTTAATCCCTAGTTGTGTATCAAAGTTAATACAATTTCAAAGTTATTTTTTCGGACACATGCCAATAAATCACTCATTTTTCAAACTGCTGAACGAGTTATTAATGAATTGGTGTTGAAACTGCATATCATATTCAATACACTACCTATCTGAACTACAGAAATATTCTTTTTTTTTTTTTTTGACAATAGTTTGATTGATTGTTGTAGTTTTCTCAATCAATTTTGTTGTCAACATAATTTATCTCATTCATATTCAATAAAGAGATCATTTTATTATATAAGATAATCGATATTACAATTTACAATTATATATCAAAAATATGAATCGGAGAGCTTCAGTGATCTATAAAAAAAAAATCAGAGGATGGCGTTTAATTCAAAAACAACAGCAAACAAATTAAAGAAATGCCTGCATGGCATGCTACACCAGTTTGTCACACCAGATATAATCTCATAGCTCTCCGATTCATATTTTTCATATTACTCGATGATGATTTCTAAATAGTCAAGACTTCATTTACTCTTCATGCTATCCAAGGAACGGTACGTGAATCCCCATGCAAACCTTCCCAATTATTTTTATATATTCTCCTAAATTAAGATTGTACATCTCTCTCTAGACCTTCAAACTCCAATTGCTATAATTCGGACCAATTTTCACTCTAAGCCAGTGTGTGTAATTAATTAGATCCATACTCTGTTCAACCAGAAACCTGAACCTCCAAATAATGTCCAACTGCACACTCTTTCTAATTCTAACGATTATCACCCTCATCTCCCCCTCCTTTTCTACTTCTTATAGTAACAATAATGCTAATACTTATACGGGTTTTCGTGCCCCTCTTAGACACAGAGATGCTGGCTGTGGGTTGCCCAAACATGAAATCATGTCACGTGCGGTAAGAAGAAGCAAGTCTAGAGCCACCACACTTCTTTCAACCTCAAAAGCCATTACTACCGCTACCAACCCGGTTTCAAGCGTCAAAATTCTTGTCCGACCAAGTGAAGGTGAGTACCTAATGGACTTAGCAATAGGCACCCCACCCAATCCTTACTCGGCCATGATCGATACCGGCAGTGACCTCATCTGGACTCAATGCGCCCCTTGTGTCCTTTGTGTAGACCAACCGACGCCTTACTTCAATCCATTAGCTTCTAAAACATTCTCTCGTCTTACTTGTTCAAGCAGCAATTGCCAAGCCCTTGATTACCCTTTTTGTTATAAAAACATCTGTGTGTACATGTATAGTTATAGTGATGGTGCTAACACGGCTGGTGTTCTCGCAAATGAGACCTTCACTTTTGGTACAAGGTCAAACAATGTAACGGTACCAAACATCGCATATGGCTGTGGTAACCTCAATGAAGGGTCCCTATTCAACGGATCCGGCATGGTCGGGTTAGGTCGTGGACCCCTGTCTTTAGTCAACCAACTGGGTCCAAGAAAGTTTGCATATTGTCTCACTTACTTCTTCTCACCTATTAGTAGCCCTCTCTTATTTGGCTCCATGGCAAACCTTAACAGCTCCAGCATTACTGGTCCTGTACAATCCACCCCTTTCATCATTAACACCGCTTTACCGTCATTGTACTACATTTCCCTAATTGGGATTACAGTTGGAAAAACCCGTTTACCGATTCCTGCATCGGCATTTGCATTGAACGTGGATGGTACGGGAGGGGTGATAATTGACTCGGGCACATCAATAACGTATCTACAAATGGATGCATATGACCTTGTTCTACAGGCCTTCAAAACTCAGGTTAACCTCACAATGGTGTCCGACGATAATTTTGGTCTAGATATCTGTTTTCCATGGCCTCCGCCTCCAAACTCGAATGTTAAGATACCAAGTCTTACATTCCACTTTGATGGCGCGAATATGACACTGCCGGAGTTGAATTATATGTTGTATGATGGAAGCGCCGGATTGTACTGTGTGGGAATTGGTCCCTCGTCAGATGGGTCGGTAATTGGAAATTTCCAGCAGCAGGATATGTACGTGCTCTATGATTTGGAGAATGGCATTTTATCCTTTGCCCCGGCTAAGTGTGATACAATGTAGCTTTAAATTTATTAAACGGGGTAGTTTTTATTAATTAGGATTTTAATTACTTTGTGGGTCACTTAATGGAACTCTTGAGTTGTCAGATTGTTACCAGATTTAGTGTTTTTAATGTATTTTTATTTATATAGATCGGATTGAATCGAATAAAGTGTTGTGACATCGTACATCCAGAATCCAAGAGTTCAATTCTCTGTTTTTTTTTTAATTAATTTTTTTTTTTTGGTTGCTTCAAATTTGAAGGGTGCTTCTTCGGGTTGCTGCAGTACAAAGGTTAGATAACCCGATTAAGAAATTATTAAACTAATGCATCCAAACTCAAAAGATTACCACGCCTTAAAAAATTAAAAAAAAAATCTATTTTATGACTCCATAATTTGCTTAAGAAGCCTATAAATAGGAACAACGTGTCTGAAGGTTAAATTCACACAAGTTCTTTTTACTTACATTTTGGTCAACTAATGGCCCAATAAGAACCTCACTTGGTTCATTTCAGCCCCAAACTGGCCCAGTTTGTAGGCTTCTTATTTATCAAGGGACCCGTTAATTTGGCAGGACCCAATAAGGAGACTATAACTTAAAAAATAGCCTTCACTATATTAGTAGAGAAAAATCTGTCAAAGGCAACAGGGGAACCAAAAAAAAGTATTAATGGGCACTAGTGCTAGTGCATGTCCCAAGAAGTATGGACAAGGAATAAAATGATGTTTTGAATTCACATTCAATTCATTAAAATGAATTTTATTTTTCTTATTTATTAGAAAATAAAAAGATATAATTTATTAGGAAATAAAAATATATAAAACAAAAAGAAACCCATTAAAGAAATACAATTGATATTAAGAAGACTTCCTCAAGAATTTGATTATAGCGAGCTTTTCCTCAAATACTTTTCTTATGCATTTGAAACTCGCATTTTCCTATTCCATATTCAAAAAAGAAAAATTGATAAAAATTAGAGGCACCGAGTAGGAATATCTGTAGCATTCGTGTGAATAAAATGAGGTTGAGAGGCACCGATCAAGCACTCTAGCACTAAAAAAGTGATCGATACTTTGTAGTGCCACTTTGTGCTTGCGAAAAACTGCCCTATGGTTTTTTTGTGCGCGTAGTATCAAATCATTCTCATTACTTGTGAAGTGCTACTAGGGTGCCCCTAAGTCCACCTAACCTCTTGTGAACTTGACTCTAAAATATATTGAATCAATTTTAAACGATGAATCCAAACCGTTGAAACCATTCTACCTAATGAGTGATGCGTCTACATGTGAAAATTTTAAAGTTTCGAATTAATTTAATATAGAGTCAAGTAGTCAAAAGTTTAAGATTTATAAATTAATTTTAATGCATTCATTTTTTGGACTCCTTTGACCACTTGACTCTATATTAAACTAATTCGAAACTTTAAAATTTTCACATGTAGACACATCAATCATTAGGTAAAATGATTTCAACGGTTTGGATTCATCGTTTAAAGTTGATTCGATATATTTTAGAGTCAAGTTCACAAGAGGTTGGGTGAACTTAGGAGCACCCTAGTTCTACTCATATATATATATATATATATATATATATATATAGTAAGGCTACTATGCTTTGTAAATTAAAGTGAGAGTTTTAATTTGCGCTCATATCTCTATTTTCAAAATTCAAATAGTCAATCTGAACATTAGATGTGTTCTTCATATGGAAATGTGCTTGGAGACCAAATTTTACATTTTTTGAAATTTTTTTACTATCTATTAAGCTACTTTGAAAATCGCTGATCCGGTGGTCCAGAAATTTTTACTGCTCACCCGAATTTTCAGATTTTCAAAGTGGCTTAATAAATAGTAAAAAACTTCCAAAAAATGTAAAATTTGGTCTCCAAGCACATTTCAATATGAATAACACATCTAATGGTTCGGATTGACTATTTGAACTTTGAAAACAGAGATATGAGCGCAAATTAAAACTCTCACTTTAATTTGCAAAGCATGGTAGCCTTACTCTCTCTCTCTCTCTCTCTCTATATATATATATATGAGTATAGATATATGGAGAATCATGGAAAGAGATCACCTGCCTCCCGGAGGCAGGATTTTCCTGCTCCCAGTGTGGTTGACACGTGAGTCCAGACGGATTTAAACATTTAAATATTAGTTTTAGTTTTGCTGCGGGTCCACATGTCAGTGATTTAGGAACAGAAAAATCCTGCCCCCCGGAGGGCAGATGATTCGGTTCCGAGAATCATACAAAGTGAACTCTCGCATCAGGTATACACAAGAATACGACAGAATACCAGATAAGACTACCGGATTACCAACAGGTCGAGCATCCGCTTATCAACATCAAATTTACAAGGCGCAAAAGATCGTCATACGGAGTGAGAGGTGCATGAGAATTTTCAGAGATTCGGAAAAAGATATGAACTCCTCACTCAAATAAAAGATCAATGGGAGTACAGCTCGGGAACGACCTGAGAAGAAACCATTGATCCAACCAGCGTAGCTTTATTGCATTTTCTTTACTTAGTTACATTACCTTTTCAACTTACAAAAGGAGAGCTTATCTTAAGCACTCTTTTTTTTGTTTTTATTTCCTTTACATTTCCTTAAGTAATGATTTGGAAAATGACTTATGTAACGCATCATTTTTCAATTAAATAGAGGTCAGATATATGTTTTTTCTGAAAAAAAAATCATATCACTTCATTGTCCGATTTTTTTTTTTTTTTATCATTAGAAAGAAATTAATTTTTTGTTGTTGAGATATTTCGGTTTCGTCACTTCCGCAGATATTACCTGCAAAACTAGTACACATTTTATACCTGCCGAACCCTCTTTTAAGTTTTCCTTTTTCGTTCAAAAGAGAAAAGGTTGTGGGACACACACATGTGTCAACAATAGGGGTGTAAACGGAGCGGATTCGGAGCGGATGATGTTAATACTATATTCGCATCTGTTTTTCAACGAGCGGATATGGATACGGATACAGATAGTAAACGGATATCAAAATTGAAAACTATATCTGTCTTAAATGGATAATCCACGGATACGGATTCGAATACGAATATGGAGCGGATAATTGTCGGATATTGAGTAATTCTACTAAATTTCATAATTTTAAATTACCTAATTTGATTACCTAAATTGACAAAAATTTAATATACTTTTTAAGTTTGCACAGTGATGATTATGCATGACCAATTGCTTATTGGTTCAGAGAACCAATCCATTATTCTAATATATTATATGCTTTTGTTCGCTGGATTGCGTATAGGCTTTTAATACCTAGAATACCTTGTTCTATTGCAAGCGCACAACGGAAGTTGGGTATAGCTGGGTGTTGAATTCCACAGGGACGGTAAGAAAATAACCAGACTCTACTTAAATCTACTAAAATTCTAGAAGTGAAGAAATGTTGATTTGTTGGTTGTTTCTAACAGTTCTACTGATTAATAACAATATTAAAATAATTAAAATAAGATTAAAAGTTGTTTTCAATTAATAAAAGGTGTTTCCAGGGTTTCAGATTTCATTTCTGTTTTAGCCCCGAGGTATACGGCCCGTATACAATTCTATACGGTCCGTATGGACCATCGAGTTAATGCTGCAGTCACTGTTTCTGTGTTGATACTAATGTCTAGGGTTTTCATCGACCAGATCTAAGTTTCTTACCTCAGCTGTCGCAATTTTGGCTTAAAATCCGATTACCGGACTCAACTACTCTCCTCTTAGATGCCTTAAACCTCAACTTTCACCTTTTGGCCTAATTTATCTAAGTTACCTGTTGGTTTACTAAAAGTATCCAAGGACTTTCGCCTCAAGAAAAATTTCACCTTTCGGGTACTCCTTGGTTTCACCTTTCAGGTCACAAACCTACTTCATATACTTTATTCGGTTAGATTGAATATCATAGACTTGGCTCCTAACAATTAGACGTACGCATTCATCTAACAGAATGACTAATTAAATTCAAGCAAGCACAAACAAAGCAATCGAAATACTACTCAACAAAGTAAAAACACAGTATTCAACACATAATCCAAGTAACATGCAAGCAAAACTAAATTAGAAATTACATCTTAACCCTAGAAACTGAAAGTTTAGCTACTCATGTTCACAAAACAAAGCACAATAAAAGTTATGAAAGAGTTCATGGCAAAACTATGAAAAATAGCGAAGATCCGTTGCAAAAATGTCTTCTTCTTCTTCTCCAAGCTATGCCTTCTCTCCCAAGCACCAAGAATGAGCTAGAATCGTCAAGAATGATCTCTCAGATTTGGAATATCTCTCTTAATGCCCGAAATCGCGTATTGAAAGCCTTCCTTTTCAGTCTCCCTTGATATCTCTGTTTCCAATTCCAGCCTGGGTTTCCGAAATAGCTTGTACGGTCCGTATAGAACCCTATACGGACCGTATACCCGTGCCTTGTCTTGGAGACTTGTCACCTCTGTTGTGGAACCATCTGTGTGGTTGGGCTGGTATTGTACGGACCGTATATAAACCTATACGAACCGTATGGAGAGGTGTTTTCACCCATTTCCTACAAAATAAAAACAAAACATAGCAGTACCACATTCTATTGATATTTAGATGAAAAGTCCACATTTTTAGGCTTTAAGGCACAAGTTTTGGTGTAAGTTGGGGTCGCAAATTAGGCAAAATAAGGAGACATCAGCTTTTTCTACCAAAATTCTTGGACTTAAACGAATATTTATGTTTTTTGGGAATTTCACAAGGGTGAAATGAATTGAAAGTTGCTGAAAGATTAAATTTCGGATTCGAATATATACGAATATCCGCTCCGTTTTAAATCATCACGGAATTATCTGTATTCGTATTATTTTTCCATATACTAAAATTATCCGTATCAGTATCCGTATCTGTTTAATTCGGATACAGATAATAAGCGGATTCGGAGCGGATTATCCACGGATAATCTGAATCCATTTACACCCCTAGTCAACAACCAAAATTGCTTGAGAAAATTAATATGTTTCTCAAATCAATTAATAACCAAAAATATAAAAAAGTTACAGATTTGCTTGAGAAATTTAGTTCGAAAAATTAGTATGAACAGTTCAGTAGGTATTATTTGCGGGACTAATTTTAGAGGCGTCAATGGGTACAATACGGATAGGTTGGAAGCGTTTTTATATCCATATTCACTAAGAGTTAACCTTACCCATACTCTATCATTACCCGTTAAGAATTTATCTTACCCTACATTATCCGTACCTGTTAAGATTAGCGGGTAACAAAATGTTAGTGGGCAAATAACAAATAATACTAATATAACGATTTTATATTTTTACAAATAAACCTTCAAAACTCATCATGTCCTACATATGCAATCACAATTACTAATATAAAAATCAAAATACAAATATGCAATCAATTCTAACTAATAGTTTAATATAAAGCAAAAAAAAAAACAAAAACGCAATTATCTCTTCTAACAAATTTAATTCGTTAACTAAATAGCAAAACATTCAAATAAAAAAGTAATATGTTTAATATGATAGTCTTCTTACAACAAAAGACATACATTTTCTCATAGATTAGCTTTGATACAGTGATATAGAAAATAAGAAGTTGAATAAATTGAATATGATATTTATATATCTATACGTAATTTAATTATATAATTACCTGTTATCCAATGGGTACGAAATAGTCTTTACCCGTACCCGTGTCCGTTTAACTAACGAAAAAAATCCTTATCTATAGCCATACCCAATAAGCTAATGAAAAAAATAAAGCTTACCCATATTCATCTTATCGAATACGATACGGGTAGGGTAAATGGATCCTACTCTGCTGCTTTCAAATTAGTAGAGCAGGACCATGTTATTCTAATCTCAGTTGCTTTTTTTGGGTGTTGAAAATAAAGAGTAATTAGAGGGTTAAAGTAGAATTAGGAATTAGAGGTAAAAGTGTAAATTGGAAAAAAATATAGAATTGTACCTTTTTTGAAAGTTACCGTTGGTACCAAATATTAGGTACCAACGGTACAATAGGTCTAGATAATATAAATACTCCTCCCTCTTGTAACAGTAAGAATACTCATATATTCAATATCAGAGAATACTCATAAAAATACAATACCAATATTAGGTTCTTATAAATTTTCATTGGGTCTCCTGTTGGCCTTCATGTATACCCCTAAAAAACTTTAAAATTACATATTTTACCCTCTAAACTTTAAATTAAATACCCCCCCTCTAAATTTTCAAAACTCACAAATTTGCCCATTTTCTTGTCTGTTATATTATAAGTCATTTTAAATTTATAAAAAACTCATTCTACCCTTTATTAAAAGCATAAAAAAATTGTAACTTGTTTAAGAAAAATATCAATCTTATATTTAATCAGTTTATGAGGACAAATTGAGTATTTTATAAATGGTAAAAGGTATAATGGTTATCCGATTTTCGAGGATAAAATGAATATCTTATAAAGGATAAACGGTATAATGGATATTATATAATACGGACATTTTTCTTAAACAAACTGTAAATTTTATATGTTTTTAATAAAAAGAAGAAGATATTTTATAAAGTTAAAATGAGTTTTAATATAAAAGACAATCAATGTGTAAATTTGTGAGTTCTGAAAGTTTAGCGAGGGAAATATGTAATTTCAAAGTTTCGAGGAGGAAAACGTAATTTTGCTATTTTTGAGGGGTATACGTGAAATTCTCCTGATTTTGTACACTACTTGTAATGTTTATAAAACGATTTCTCGTAATTGCGGAGTAGTCACAAGCAATGGACATATTCAAGAACTATAAGATTGAAGTTGAGAAACAACTCAACAAAAGGTAAAAACTATTAGATATATGCATGTAACCCTTTGGGAGAATATTATGTCGTGACTAGCTATGATATATATTAAACAACGTCCAAAATCTGTTTTTTTATTTTTTATTTTATTTTAAGTATCTATATATAGAAATGCAGTATCGTTCTACGCGTTATTCCAATTTTAATTAAAATAGAGATAGATGCCAAGATAGAATACAAAAATGTACAAAAGATTTTAACAAAGATCATACAATATACAGTAACACATTTCATGTATTCAAATAAGGTGGAGCTCATAAAATGTTGTACTCTATATATGAAAGTGTTATATGCCGGCATTTTTATTCATAACCAAAAAAAAATATAAAATATTATTAATAACCCGACTCCCGCCGATTTTCCACCCATAACCAACCCGCCCCCCCGTGGGGCGGTTTACCCCCCCCCCCCCCCCCCCCCCAACCCGCCCCCCAGTGGGGCGGTTTAGTAATATTTTTTTTTTTTTTTTTTTAAATACCCTCCCTCCCCAAACCAAACCCTACCCGCCCCCCCCACAGCCCCCACCCGAAACCACCCCCAACCCGCCGGTTTTGGCCCAAAAACGGCGTTTTTTTCGTCCCGAACGCGACATTTCGCATCTCTCAACCGTTCCCGACCCCTCTCTCTCTCTCTACCGCCCTCTCCCTCTCTCCCTCTCTCTACCCGCCACCCTCTCTCTCTCCATTTCATTTTCATTTTTTCGCCCCGTCACCGCCGCGCCGTCGCTCCGAATCCATTTTCGGGTATGAAGTTATTTCTTTAACTTGTTTATAAATTATTTAGATTTTTATAAATTATTTGGAATTTTGTATAAATTATTCGAAATTACGGGATTTATATGAAATTGTTAGAAATTGCGGAATTTGCTTGAAATTGTTGTTATTGAATTTAGTAGAAATTGATTGGAATTGTTTAGGGTTGTTAGAAATAGTTTGAAATTTTTGAAAAATGGTAGAAATTTTTACAAATTGTTAGAAATTGTTAGAAATTATTAAATTAGAAATGTTAGAAATTGGAATTGTTAGAAATTATTTGATTGGAATTGTTAGAAATTAGTTGATTGGAATTGTTAGAAATTAGTTGATTGGAATTGTTAGAAATTATTTTATTGGAATTGTTAGAAATTATTTTATTGGAATTGTTAGAAATTATTTGATTGGAATTGTTAGAAATTATTAGAAATTGAAATTGTTAGAAATTATTAGAAATTGAAATTGTTAGAAATTATTTTATTGGAATTGTTAGAAATTAGTTGATTGGAATTGTTAGAAATTATTTGATTGGAATTGTTAGAAATTATTGGAAATTGGAATTGTTAGAAATTAGTTGATTGGAATTGTTAGAAATTATTTGATTGGAATTGTTAGAAATTATTAGAAATTGAAATTGTTAGAAATTATTTGATTAGAATTGTTAGAAATTATTTTATTGGAATTGTTAGAAATTATTAGAAATTGGAATTGTTAGAAATTATTTGATTGGAATTGTTAGAAATTATTTGATTGGAATTGTTAGAAATTATTTTATTGGAATTGTTAGAAATTATTAGAAATTGGAATTGTTAGAAATTATTTTATTGGAATTGTTAGAAATTATTAGAAATTGGAATTGTTAGAAATTATTTGATTGGAATTGTTAGAAATTATTTGATTGGAATTGTTAGAAATTATTTTATTGGAATTGTTAGAAATTATTAGAAATTGAAATTGTTAGAAATTATTTGATTGGAATTGTTAGAAATTATTAGATGAGAATTTGAGAAAATAACAGAGTTGAAATTTAATTGAGTGGAATTAAGTTGTACAATCTCATAGGAATTTTTAAATAGAATTGTTAGAAATTGGTGTTATAATTATAAACTTGATATTTTCAAATGCAGCATGACTAGACATCGACGTGAGCGACCACGAGATACGTCGGAGCCATCACCAGCTCACGCCGATCCCACTGCGGAGGGTGACGATCCATGGGATGGCGCACCACATCGTGCAGATACGTTCAGTCCTCTCCTGTGGGTCCCTCACAGGATTCACCGTGTCTCACTTGCATCGATAGAGGTACGTTTCAAACAACAAATAGTTATTCAGTTCCACTGGTCTAAAACATTGATAAATGCAGGACGAGTCCATGTTGACGGTGCGG
Organism: Carex arenaria; assembly: GCA_964058825.1. Taxonomy (NCBI): domain Eukaryota; kingdom Viridiplantae; phylum Streptophyta; class Magnoliopsida; order Poales; family Cyperaceae; genus Carex; species Carex arenaria. Next base: position 21,202 of record CAXKVW010001420.1, read on the forward strand.
CACCGCTCGCCGGAGATACCGTATGTCGCAAATCCACTGATGGATCGGTACCTCATTAACCTCGGGTTATACCAGCTAGCCACAATGAAACAACCACGGCAGATTGACCAGGCACTCATGTGCGGTCTCGTGGAGAGATGGCGACCTGAGACCCATTCATTCCATCTCCCGGTGGGGGAGATGACAGTGACCCTACAGGACGTGAGTGCCTTATGCATCAGTCTTAAGGCTCTCCGCCAATATGCCGTCGAAATTGCCATTACCCCATTCACGTCTGACGTGGAGCATGTCAAGAGGTAATTTCTAAGTCCATTACATTACATTAAAAATATTTTTGAAAAGAATAAACAGTTATTTACTTTCTCTTGAAACTGTAGGTATGTTAGGGCATTCGTGCTTGACTTATGTGGTACCACGATGTTTGTCGATTCTAGTGGCGACTCGGTTCCTATTATGTTCCTCCAGCAGCTGGAGCTACTCGATAAGCAATCGCGGTGGAACTGGGGTGGAGCCGTGCTTGCATGTTTGTACAGAGGACTGTGCCACGCTTGTCTGGTAAGTCTTCTTCAATTAATGTTATTTACGTTTTTTTTATTTGATAATAACAAATACACATCTACAATTTCAGAGAGGCAGCCAGCAGTTCAATGGGCCACTCCTTCTACTACAGCAATGGTCCTGGTCGCACCTACCGGTCTGCCGACCCGAAATTCCATCAAATGTGAAGTGGCAAAGGGGCTCCGACATCGAGAAAAGCCCTCCATACGGCGCCATATGGGGTAGCCGCCTCCGCTATTTTAACACGCCGAGGGGAGGGACGGCGGGTATCTCGTACGTCCGAAATCAGCTCCAACTGTTGCACCAGGCAAACATCGAGTGGTTCCCGTATCGGCCGTGGTACCGGGCTAGGATATTCTGTCGCTTGACGATGGAACAGAGGGATCTCGGTTTATATCGGGGTCCGGTCGTTTGTTACTGGATAGTTGAGTATCACTATCCTGATCGGGTTTCTCGTCAGTTCGGCTTCGATGCTTTCATCCCAGATGACCCGATACTTGGTGAGGATGAGACGGAGAAGTTGCACAAGTAAGTAATACACACCTGAATATTGATATTATTTTACAAATTGTATCTAACTAACTTATAATGCAGTACCTTCCATAAGAAGCCAGAGGTGGATTGGAGCGGCCGCCATTTAGCCCACTATAGGATTGCCCGCACGCCTGAGAACCACTTGTGGGTCCCGCCTGACCCGGCAGACGTCAGTTTGGGAGCGGGACCATGGGCATTGCGATATATGGTCTGGTACCAGCGGTGGTGCATGAATTCGGTGTACTTACAGGGCGACTACGGTGATTCTCTTCGGCGGAGAATGATGGGTGACGAGAGTAAGACCCATTTGCCATGGGGCCCGACCAGTACTCGAGCGGTAAGTAATAAAGATTACTTGTAGTATTAGTTTTTTCCATACAACTTATTTTCTAATTAATCGTTATGAACAGGTACTAACGGGGATCCGAGGAGTTGCACACAGCTTGGTGTGCATGGCGAAAAAAAGTTTTCGGGCGTTCGGGTGTACTATGCTGCATCACACTGCTCCGATCGTCGAGGATTCCCAGTTCGATGGACGCCTCATTGGCATGTTGCACGACGCTGGTGAGAACATCAACTGGCGTGAGATCAAGAAAGACTCACCAGCGCCGACCCAGCCAAATCAAGAACGGGAATTAGTATACGACGATGACCTACCACCACCCCCCGAAGGTATTATAAGTTAAATTATTTTACCATACACGTCAATTTTGTTTTACAAAGTGTGTTCTTAACAATTTCAACTGAAATGTTGCAGAAGACAACCCGGATTGGGCGTTCCACGATTGGGTGCTCGACAACAAAAAATGGCACGCCTACTACAATAAATTTAATGTGCCGGTGCAGCTTGGCGAGGTAAGCTGGTTCGTCTCTGTATAAATTAAATTTTCGTTATTTTCATAAAGAAAAACTAACATTATATAACTGCAGGATGGAAATCCTATGTGGTGTGCTGAACCCACTTTCACTGCAGCAGACTTTGGCCTCACCGCCACCGGTGTAGAGGATGTCACCGGAGCCACACCATCGATGCCACCCCCCAGGCAGCACGACCACGAGGCTAGTGGCAGTGGGGCACAGCAGCCCACTGATGCTTGGGAGACTGCTGCGTTCGGGACACAGCCCCCGAGCACATATACTGGGGACTGGGAGTTCGATCCATGGGAGACGAATCCATCACAGGGTACTCAGTATGATCCATTGCCCGATTCATACCGACGATCCACGGGCACAATGCAGGAGGACATGCATGTGGATTATTCTGATGACGAGGAGGACGTGCATGTGGATCTGACTCATAACGAGGATCCTCCACAGCCACGGAGGAGGCGTGTGCAGCGACAAAAGACCCGCACGCAGCCGCCGAGGGCGTGCGGGCCGGCTTCCAGACTGTCATTGTCCGGTCGTCGTCCTCGTTGATAGTTTTTTATATTTCATATTGTAGACCTGACAGTAGTATTTTTATATTTCCGTTTCTATATTTTATGTTGATTAGACGTTATTTGCTGATTTTATTCACTTTGTTTTCGTTTCTATATTTTATGTTGATCAGATGTTATTTGATTATTTTGTTCACTTATGTTTTAAACTATTCACAAATCATAAAATCCATCGTATTAAAAATATAAACAAATACTTATAAATCTATCGTATTAAATTAAAAAAAAAAAAATAGTAAACCGCCCCACTGGGGGGCGGGTTGGGGGGGGGGGGGGGGGGGTAAACCGCCCCACGGGGGGGCGGGTTGGGGGGGGAGGGGGGGGTAAACCGCCCCATGGGGGGCGGGTTGGGCATGGGTGGAAAACTTTCGGGAGTCAGATTATTAATAATATTTTATATTTTTTTTTGGTTATGAATAAAAATGCCGGTGTTATATGCATTAATTTTGTAACCTTAAAAATATATAAAAAGCAATTGCAACATCATTATTAATTGGATAGTGTAAAGAGAAGAAGATCAAACAAAAAAAAGTACAGATGAATTGGCATATATAACAGATCAGGAGAATGATAGAAAACCCTGTTTATGGATTATATTTATGAATTAATTATGACAGTTATATATGCTAGTTAACAAAAAGCCGCGTTTAGGTTCGCCAAGTGACAAACATTATTTAGAAGCACTCGGATCATTTCAATTAGACACCTCCCACTATCATAAGTGATAGCGCATCAATTCAATTTGAAATCTTCCATATTATTGGCATTATTAATAGGAGTAGAACTTAGATGTTCTTAAGCTCACCAAGTTACTTTGTGAGCTTAACTAAAAAACATATTGCATTGACTTCAAACGACATATTCAAATTGTTAAAACCAATCTAATTCATGAGTGATGTGTTTACATGTTAAAATTTTAAATTATTGGATTAATTTTGTATGAAGTCAAGCAGTAAAAAAAATGATTTATAAATTAATTTTAATGAGTTCATTTTTCATTATTTTTTACGACTTGACTTTATACTTAACTAGTTCAAGAAATTACAAATTTGACATGCAAACGCATCACTCGTGAAGTAGACCGGTTTCAATAGTTTGGATGTGTTGTTTGAAGCGAATTTGATAGATTTTTTAGTTAAGCTCACAAAGAGGTTTGGTGAGCTTAGGAACACCCTAGCTCTACTCTTATTAATAGTATTAACCAATGTTATCAGAACCGGACTAGATGTCGATCTGGTAAAGCTTCAGGTCAACAGTTCACTGGTCGGACCGGTGGGTTAATCGGTTCAACTGGTGGTTTTTTAAAACAGTTAGAGTTTGATATTGAGTTTGTTATATCTTACCTTCATGAACTTTCAATTACAGTAATATTTATTTCCATAGAGCTTAATTAAAAAAAATCATTACATAATAATCCAAATAATAATATTTATATATTTTTCTAATTCAGGTTGGTGTACACCAGCTTTTGATTCTTTAATTTACTATCAAAATCATCAAAACAATAACTTTTTAATTATTTTCAGTTTAGATTGGAACTCACCAGCAAAGTATTTAAAAGCCAATATTATAACTATTGCTGATTGTAAAAATTTAAAACCAATATAATATTCATATAATTTACTTTTATAATACAATACAAGCACATAAAACTTAGAATCAAACAGAAACTTTGATAGAGTTAAATTGTAAATTTCATTCTTACACAAAAAAAAAAAAATGTTACATACATGATAAAATAAGCACATTTGAGAAAATACGTAGCATAACATTCTTTTGCAATAAAAAAACTCATATTTAATAGACAAATAAAAACTATTATTATTTTCTTTCTATTATATAAAATTAATGACTTTCTTTTAATTATTATTATTATTTTTGCACCATCAATCCCCGGTATACTTGAGTATTAAAGCTTAAAAATGAAAATTACTGGGTCACTTTCCTCTGGGTCCAATTGGGCCAATTATTCTATGGACATTTTTATGTTGAATAGCATTTGCAACTTTTAAATTCGTGGTTTCTATACAATATCAACTTTTAAATTTTTATGTTGAATAGCATTTCCTTTGGATCCAATTGGGTTCTATACAATATCAATATAATACATCTCATTCTATAATCTATACACACTAATATCTCTAAAAAAAAAAGTGCAAACCGCCCCACTATGGGTCGGTCATGGCGTATTTCGAAATATTTGAAAATAGATGATATATTTGTTATTTTTTATTTTTTGAGTGTATTAATAAAAAATGGGACTTTGCTGTATTATTCCAATATTAATTAAAATTGAAATAGATGCGAATTAATACAGTTCAAAAAAGATTTAACAAAGATCAGACAATATAGTAATTCATTTCATCTATTCAAATAATTAAGGTGGGCCCTCATAAAATATTGTGGTCCATGAAAGTGTTATATGCATTAATTAATTTTTGTAACCTAAGAAAATGTGAAGCAACATCACTATTGGATACTATAATTAGTCAGCAGCAGAGCAGAAGATCAAAGGAAAAAAAAATACAAATGAATTGGGATGACTGAGGTGAATGATAGAAAACCAAATCCTGTTTATAGTTAGATTATATTATCAATTATGATTTATCCGTATTTCTGTTCTGGCAGTTGTTCTAGTTAAGAAAACTGCGTTTAGGTTCGACAAGTGATCAACATTATTAGACGCACTAGAATCATATCAATATAGACACCTCAATATGACAAGCGATAAACATTATTAGGCGCTGATCATTTCAATTTGACATCTTCCATGATCTTTTATTGCCACTATCAATAGTATTAACAATATATATGGTGCACCAATGTATTAGAAAATAGTGCGTATCAATAGTATTAACAATATGGTGCACCCAGGGGCGGATCTACATCTATGTCAAGGGGTGTTAAGCCACCTAATAATTTTAAATTTTTTAATTATGTGTATTAAAATATAGGGTCCACCTAGCTGTCCCCCATGAAACGTCCCCTATCTGTCCCCCGCATAAAAACAAAAAAAAACGCGGAAAACCACCCAGAAACGCGTTAATCCGGCAAAAAACAATCGGACGCAACAAGTATTCAACCATCAATATAAATGTATTCATTTTGCTGCCAATAAGTATTCAACCATGGTCTGCACATTAAGAACGGCAAAATTCATTCCAACGGCAACCTAGGGAGAACGCAAACGTCCACATGAATACCGTACTTAACTGTGGGGACCATTAACGTCCTTTGAAAGCGACAGGGAAGGTAATGCACACTTTAAATAAGTATTCAACTGAAATATTCAACAACAACAAAGAAATATTCAACAGAAAACACTTCTCATATGATCACAGTAAATTATTCACATAAGCTATTCATCTTTAACCTTAAAGTATTCAACTGTAATGGACAAAGTATTCACCTTTTAACTGTCAGAAAACATTTCTCAGAAAAGTATTCATCTGTTTCGCCAAAGTATTCAACATAAAACATACAGTATTCACT
>CAXKVW010001421.1:0-32399 GCA_964058825.1 Carex arenaria
GCTCAAGGTCTGTATATATATATACAAGTTAAAGTTCACCTTGGTATTTCCAAACCTTGCTTGTAAATTAATTTGCTCTGCTGAATACAAGAACCACCATCTTTTTAAGCACCATTATTTCTCCTTTCAAGTTTTGCATACATGGGAATGGAGAAGTATCCTGCAAGCTTACATCAAAAAACCAAAAATAAGCTGCTGATATGGCCTCTATTGGTCTTCTTGTTATTGCTTTCTTATTTCATTTATTTTTCAGACACTGCAAGGTTCTCTATTTTGCCTAGCAAACAACAGAGTACTACTTCCGGTCATGCCCTCGCAACAGGTATTGATATATACTAGATTCATTTGTAATCACATCGTGTTAAAACTTTTGTAGTTCTAGCGCGCGCGCGAGCGCGCACACACACATATAGTTGGATTATAATGAGTTGGGAAATAAGAGTCTTGTTTTAATTCATGTTTATATTTTCTATTTTGAAAATTCAAAAAGTCGATATGACATGAACCGCTCAACAAGATCTACATATTGAAATGTGCTAGCTAGGAGACTAAATTTTATATTTTTTAGAAATTTATTACTATTTGTATATAATTTTTTAAAATTACTGTTTTTTTTATATGGTCCATAATCCATAAAAAAAGAACGATTTTTCTACATATCTAAAAACATTGTATTAAAGTCTCACAAACATAAAATTTGGTCTCCAAGCACATTTTAATATGGAGATCATATTGAGCGGTTTGTATCAACTGTTTAAGTTAGACTTTGAAATTGGAGATATGAATCTAAAAATATAAGCATTAAGTAAAATAAAAATTTTATTTTGCAACTCAGCATATATAGCCCAACTATATGTTGTATTAATAGACAAAAGTAATTTGGAATCATAAATTTGCATCATAGCACTAAATAACTCATTAATTATGAGGGTATAACCAACCTGATCTTCTTCAAAAGATTAAATTGCTTTTAAAAAAGGTTATGCATGTTAAAGAAAAATCAAATGATTAATTAATTTATGTGGAATGCAATTAAAATTAAAGCAGGTAGTAATGGTGACTTAATGACGTGTGATCTGTACAACGGCACCTGGGTTCATGATTATGGAGGCACCATTTACACAAACATGACATGCAAGACCATTCCGAATGCAGTTAACTGTCAAAAATACGGTAAAGATGATGACTTTGTCAAATGGAAGTGGCAACCACACGGATGCCATCTCCCTCGGTTCGATCCAGAACAGTTTCTAAATGCTCTCAGAGGGATGAATTTCGCCTTTGTCGGAGACTCGCTTTCCCGGAATCACAAGAACTCACTTCTTTGCATGCTTTCTCAGGTAAACAATATTGTAATACTTGTATAATTTGGATACACAAAGTTTTCACTTTCTAGTAATATATATGTCTACATGTCAGGTTGAGACTCCTCAGAACACATACAATGATGTAGAGAACCAAATCACAAAATATTACTTTGAAACTTACAATTTCACCCTGATGCATCTATGGACGAGATATTTTGTCCGGGCTGAGGACAGGAAGGTTAACGGGTCGAACACTGGAATGGACGTGTACCTAGACGAGATGGACCCGAATTGGGTGAAACATGTGCATGAAGCCAACTATGTGGTTGTGTCAGGAGCACACTGGTTTTTCAGACAACTCCACCTGTACCAGCAAAATAAGCTGATTGGTACTGTCTATGAACAATCAGAAAAGAAAAACATCCCTGCACTGGGCAACATATTTACATTGCAAAAGGCATATAGAGCTGCACTCAACTACTTATTGAATTTAAATAATCTGCGGTTAGTAGTGGTGAGGACCTACACTCCAAGTCATTTTGAAGATGGAGCCTGGAACACAGATGGATATTGTAATAGAACTAGGCCCAATTTGGATTTAGGCCCGTTAAGCGGACTCCACATGGAAATGAGAAATATGCTGCTGGAGGAAATGGAGATGGTTCGAAACGGAGGTAGAGGTGACGGTGTCAGTTTTGCGGCGATGGATGTGACATGGATGATGGATATGAGGCCAGATGGGCATCCAGGGGTCCACTGGGACACCCAGTGGAACCCTGGAAGGAGAGATTGCTTGCACTGGTGCTTGCCTGGACCCATTGACACTTGGAATCAGCTCTTGTTTCTCACATTACAAAAATACATCTAGCTAGGTGTAATTACTAAAATTGCTATTTAGCATTTATCAATTGTTTTTTTCTTTTGGACCTCGATCGCTTATTAATTGGGTTCGACTTCTCTTGGTGAACATATATTAATGGATTTTTCCACATTTATTATTTAAATGTTCAAGATCTTTTTAGTACAATTTGCCTCATGGAATTCAGTATTTAATAGCTTTATTTTTGTGCTTTCATTGTTATTGGAATTTTTTTTTGTATGAATGATGGTCCAATTTCATATGTTACTGCACTATAATTTGCCTAGCGTATTAACCAGATCCGATTTTTTTTCCTATTAAACCGACCTGTCTGGTCAGTTCTAATAACACTACTTGGATTCCGAAAGAAAAATGAAAGGAAAATATTAAAATTGAATTGGTGTACTTGTTGGGCCAAAAATAAGAAATTAGTTTGAATATGTAGGCTATTAATTGAGGCCATTTGGACCCAAGAGAATTTTTAATAAATCTGAAGAAAAATGTGGGTTAAATATAAAAACGGATATTAAGACATCACTCATCGAAAATTCGAAATCCCTATAAGAGGTTGTTCGGCAACACATGGGAGATTAAATATTAATCCGCGCTAAGAATGAGCCGTTCGGTAAGTTAAAGGAAGGGCATGAGATTAAGATAACTAAAGGAAGATAAAGAAGAAGAAAGGTGTCTTAAGGAAGGGGTAGAGGGTTCGTGCAAAAGGAGACTAAATGATATTGTCTTAATCCGCACTAAAAAATCGGTGTTCGGCAGGATTAAGCAGCTAAAGAAGTTAAAGGAAACTCATTTAGCCTTAAGAAGGCTTAAGAAGTCTCTTGCCGAACAGCACCTAAAATATCTTAAATTTTGAGTTTAGATCCGGACCATCCGATCTACTATTGCATGAATATTAAATGGACATTGTGCATTGCATCTTGTATCAAGTTAGTCCGAACTGAACAGTTCATATCCAAATCCAATTCTGATCGAACAATCATCCAAACCTTGAACTACCACCACTATCACCACAGCGGCAAGCATTATAATGGTGGTAGGTATGAGATGCTTAGTGGAGTTGTTTATGATTGTATCATAATCAAGTCTATAAATAGATGTCATGTCATTGTACTCAAATCTACAAGATTAATACAAATTCTCTATTTCATAAAATCCTTTATGACATCAGAGCTCTAGATAACACTGGAATTAGGCTAATACTTATTTCAAGGATTATGTCTCTATTCTCATCTTATTCTAGCTTATAAAAAACATTTATTATTTTCTATTCTAGTCTAATCCTTCTCTATTCCACCTTATTCCTTCTATTCTCCTAACCCTTACTCTACTCTAAGTCTCCTTATTCTCCCATATATTCTCTGTTATTCCACTAAATAATCAGAAAATATGTTACTAATGACCAAATCGAGGGAAGATTAGTACCACACTAGATCAGAAAATTCAAAATCATCAGCTGAGCTTGAAATCAAGAACAATTACTTCTTGCTTCCCCGAGCGTTTTGCAACTCTACATGACGAGATTTACTGCTGAGGTGAGGAGACTCGCAACGAGATCATCAAACTCCACCACGGTGGACAGAAGCCCTATCGAAGTCTTATCCTTGCCAGCACACCACACTGAAGTGCCCAACCACCACTGACACTCACCGAATACATTCTTGCTCCAGTTCGATCTCTTCAGTGATTATCAGAAGCTACGAGGGGGCGTAATAGTCCAAGCTCAACATTGCTTCCGCAAAATATTTCGCTTGAGGGAGCGTAATAGAAGATCAAATATATTGTATTGGAAATAATAATGAGTATGAATTGTAGGAGTTGATTAGCATTGTAATAGTGGTAAGGATGAGATACTTAGTGGTGTTGTTTATGATTGTATCTTAATCAAGCTTATAAATAGATGCCATGTCATTGTACTCAAATATACAAGATTAATACAACTTCTCTCTTTCATAAACTCCTTTTAAGGATATAGAGGTATTAACCATAGTGATCATAAAAACAATGTATACTGAGATGTTGAGGGATATTTATAGGCAACATTCCTAATTGTCAAATCAAGATTTTTTAATGAAGAAATTGACGATCAGGGTTCCTAATTTTCTAATAGAGAATCCCCATGGCGGTACGTACAGATTTTAGAATATATCGTTTTTTTTTTTTTTGTGAGTGAAAGCCTATTCGGGATTAGGGCTGCACAAAAAATTCGTAGTTCGTAATTTGATTCGAGTTTGATTCGAAAAAGTTCGAAAAAAATTCGATTCGAAATTAAATTCGATTCGAAAGAAATCAAACTGGTTCGATTCGAATTAATTTCGAACCAAATTCGAACCTAGATAGGTTCGGTTCGAAAAGTTCGAAATAAGTTCGAAACCAGCGAATCAATTAAAATATCGGTACTTCAGACTCATTTTTTTATTATTTTTGTCTTTTCTCTCCCTCCGTCTCTTCTCTTTCCTTTCTCTCCTCCCCATCTCTTCTCTCTCCTTTTTCTTCTTTCTCTCCCGTCTCTTCTTTCTCTCTTTTTTTCTTCTTTCTCTCCCCATCTCTTCTTTCTCTCTTTTTTTCTTCTCTCTCCACTAGGATGGGCTGAGTCAGAATGCTCAGAACTAACATCTCCGACTGCCTCCTCGCTCTCTCATCCACTCCTCCGATCTCTTCTACGCTCCATCTCCTCCGCTCCTTCGACGACCTATCTCCGGCTGTCTATCTCCGCTATCTCCTCCGTTCTCAGTCGGTTCGACGAACCAAATTGAACTAGTTCGAATTTCAACGAATCAAAGTCGAACCTAACTCAATAGTTCGAAACCCTTTTTCGATTTCGAACTAATTCGATTCGAAAACTTACGAACTCGAATTCGAACTTGGCCAAATTCGATTTGGTTCGGTTCGTTTGCAGCCCTATCGGGATAGCTCAGGGGCTGTATTATTTGTGTTTTGATATTAGTGCCATGTTAAAAGAACAATCCGGAACTATCCATTTTAATTTTCTTCAGTCAGTTAACATGAAGGGATGTGACAATTAAGTCTTGAGGGAATAACAAAAGGGAATTAATGTCATTCTTAGAAGTTGGCAATTATTAGCAACAAGTCATTTAAATATGTGCGTTTGGATGAATCAAGAATAGTAGTAAGAATAGAATTATTCTCAATTTTAGAATAGTAACTATTTCAATGTTTTGTAGGAATAGTAGAATAGTGAGCTATCCCACAAAAGACAAATAAAAAATAGTGACTATTCGCTAATCCAAACGCCGGATAGTAGCTCAGAATAGTGTTAATCTGAAATAGTAGTTATTCTTCACCCATCCAAATGCAACCTAATATATAGGACGCTGGACAGAGTTTCATTATTAGTTTAATTATTAGTTACATATCTTGATTGGGCAGTGTCTTTAGAGGTTAACAAAGTAGAAGTGAGACACCTCCGATCGGCATCACACTAAAATCGGTTTGATGTCCGATTAGAATTAATCGTGTTTGATTGGTCCAAAATTCACAAACAATTAATCCACACAAGGGGTGTCAATGGCACTTTTTTATTCATTTATCTGATCCGTACCGTATCCAATAAGACGGATATGGATAAAAAAAAATTTCATAAACTTATCGGGTATGGATAAATAATTTTTTTCATTATCTAAACGGGTAGAGGTACGGATAAAACATGTTTTGTACACATTACCCGATCGGGTAATTTAAAAGAAAAATTATATATATTATATATATTAATAGGTATTGAAAAGAATACTTTAATTGGTTTACTTGCGCTTAGCATTATAAGATTTTTTTTTCAATAAAGTACTATGCATGTGTCAAATAAATGTATATATTTTAATGTTTTATTTAATAAATAATAAAAATAATTATTATATTCGTATTACCAGTTATTTACCCACTACCGTTTCGTTATCCGACAACCATAATGGGTAAGGGTAGGATACGGGTAAGATATTTTGTAGCAGGTACGGGTAAAAATAATTTGAAACTGATACGGGTTAGAAAATGCTTCCACCCAACTCTTACCGTACCCGTTGACACCCCTAATCCACACCATTTTAGAACGAATTGGATAGTTCCGAGATAGCGTCGGACCTATTTTGATCCTAAATGCATATCGTACGCTCCCGTTTCTTAGGACATGTTCGTTTGTCGTAGGATTACGCGGGATGGGATTTGACGGGGATGGGAATTCACTTTTGAAAAAGTGGGAACCCATGTATACGGGTACGTACGGGATTGATTTTGGTAATTTGTTGAAATTAGTGTTCGGTTGTACCGTGGGATTAGTTGTGAAAAAATCTTGATTTATTTTAAAATATGTATTTCTATTTAAATTTCTCACCTATTTAAAATAATAAACTTTTTTGTAAAATAATTAAATCAATAATGTTTTGATAAATTTAGTGTGACTTATTTTTTTATTGACCAAGTAAAATAATTTAGTTGTGAGATTATCGTCACCTATGCATTCTTAAAAAAATCATTGATATATGAAAATAAATATTCTTAAAAAATTACAAAACCGACAAATTTATTTGTCAAATATAATACACATCGTATCTAAATTATAAACAATTAATTAATAATTAATCATTTTAATAATTACCTAACCGATTTGTCAATTATCAAATAAATTTGTTGTCAATGTTATTTATCACTTGATTTATTGTAATTGATAGCTTAAAATAAAATAAAAGAAGTTGCATGATCTACCTAACGTGTGTATCAACTTCATTGACTAGTTTTGGTTGATGTACACTGTTCATTGCCTTAGAAATGGGGTACCCACTACACATGAGAAAAATAAATAAAAAGAAAACTATGTTCGGATCTGAATCAGTGGTTAGTCCCACAATATCTAGTGAGTAAAGAAATATATATAGAGTAGAACTAGGTGCTCCTAAGTTCACCAAACCTCTTGTGAACTTGACTCTAAAATATATCGAATTGACTTTAAACGATGAATCCAAACCATTGAAACCCTTCTACCTAATGAGTGATGCATCTACATGTGAAAATTTTAAAGTTTCGAATTAATTTAATATAGAGTCAAGTGGTCAAAAGTTTAAGGTTTATAAATTAATTTTAATGCATTCATTTTTTGGACTCCTTTGACCACTTGACTCTATATTAAATTAATTCGAAACTTTAAAATTTTCACATGTAGACGCATCAATCATTAGGTAGAAGGATTTCAACGGTTTGGATTCATTGTTTAAAGACAATTCGATATATTTTAGAGTCAAGTTCACAAGAGATTGGGTGAACTTAGGAGCACCCTAGTTCTACTCTATATATATATATATAGAGAGAGAGAGAGAGAGAGAGAGAGTAAGGCTATTGCGCATTGTGAATTAAAGGGAAATAGCTGGAAGAAAACATTGGGAAAAAGTTGAGAATTAACTCAAAATTTATCGATTCTCATTAAAACCCAGTGTGTCAAACAGAGCCTTGAAAATTATTGAGTGTGCGTAGTCCATTTTTCAAAATGCATAAGTTTTTTGTTTGGGGAAATTGTGAAAATGCCACTCCAAGCTTTGAAATTGTCAAAACGCCACTCCAAACTTCATTAATTTGTAAAAATGCCACTCCAAATAATTAATGACTAAAATACTCTTGCCCGTCCATCTCCGCCCCGCCCCTCCGCCACCTCCTCCCGCACCCTCTGCCGACCCAACCCTCGCCCCTTCGCAAGAGGCGCAAGAAGCAGTTTTCGAGCATGATTTCTCTCGCCCGCCTTCGCATTCTTCGCAACCCCTCCTTCTCCGACAAGCACCATCAAACCCTCCTCTACGACCCCCCTCCGCTTCGCTCAGCCGCCATTCGGAACAGGAGAAGAAGAGAAGGCAGGGGAAAGAAGAGGAGAAGAAGGGTATTTTAGTCATTAATTATTTATAGTGGCATTTTTACAAATTAATGAAGTTTGAAGTGGCATTTTAACAATTTCAAAGTTTGAAGTGGCATTTTCACAATTTTTCCTTTTTGTTTTTTTCTCATAAACCCCACGCATATGCAATTTAGTATGTGCTGAAATTGAAAACTTTAATATAATGGAATCAGCTTCAACAATAATTGTGAACTGTAATTTTGACTTACTCCATGTCTGAAATATTTATATGCTAATTTAACATTTAATTTTCTAATTTTATTTTGTTGCATTTGGTCAATGCCGATTTAGTCGGGGGAGAGGGGGTGTCCGATGCTTATCGGGGAGAGGGGGTGTCCGATGCCTATCGGACCAGAGTCTGTTCGATGGGTGATTTCTACAGTTCGATTCATTTTAAGATTCGTGCGAATCACTTTAAAATCCGTGCTTTTGCTTTAATATCCGTGTGCACAGATTTTGAAATGGATCGAACGGTAGAAACCACCCATCGAACAAACTCTGGTCCGATGGGCATCGGAAACCCCCCTCTCCCGATTTAGTCTGATTGTTACAACGTCTGAAACGAGTGATCGCTATGACCGGCGGTCCGGAACTCAGATTCAGTCCGGTACCTGACCTGATAGAATGAGATTTGCAATGATTTATTTTAATCTGGCATCAATGTTAAAGATTCTTCGTGCATCTAATAATTGATTGGCTTTTCTTTTTTTTTAGTAATCAATAAATTTATAAATTTTGTTCAACCTTATAGTTCAAGACTAAGCCAAAGCACTTGTATTTCGGTCATTTCTAATATTCAAGTGATATATGTATTATTATAACTTGTTACATTTCGGCAATATTTTTGAATTAGGGTTTTAGTTCATTCAAGTTTGCAGCTCAATAGCTCATAATGTATTTTGAAAACGGTGGCTTTGACCCGGAGTGCTATATCGGTGAAAGCCCATAACACAATATGGGCCGAAAGCCCAAATACTTCTCCTTTGTATGCAATAGCAATTGTCCTCTTCAAATAAAAAAAAATTTGTACTCTTATTTTAACTTTTTACTCATAATCGGAAAAAAATTAAAAAAAGAAGAACAAGTTCAAATGATTGCATCACGAATTGTACAGATTATCAGTAAAATTTGGAAAGAGTATAATTGATATTATGAGAATTTTATGGGAGCAAAGAGAAAATGTACCACACCAAAAGCATGAACTTCAAGTATTAACTTAAAATAAAACCTTGATTCTGATGGCGATACAGTTTTGCTTTGCTTCAGAGAAACATACTCTGAAAACATTCATTGATTAAAATTTCTTGTGATAGTTCATATCTGGACAAATGACAACAAAAATGATAAAACAAATATAGAAATAAAGACATAAAAATGTCACAATTCAGTTCCCAATCATAAGAAACCTGAGAGAAGAATTCACTAATTCGAACCCAATATGCGCCTTAACTAAAAACAAAATGGTAAATTGTTTTCAAAATGTGTGAATCCGCCTAAGAAAGAAGCACGAACAGAGAGCTTCCATCCACAAAAAAAAAAAAAAGGATTCGATCAAATTTGCGCCCCTGTCTGATCTGGAAGCAGATAGGTAAAATTTCAGCGACCAGTTATTCGAGGGCGATTGGATTTAATTCGTAAAAGATAAACAAAACTAATTCCGATTAAAACTCAGAAAAAATAAGAGGGAAGTATTCAAAATGAAATCTGATCAGAAATGTGGCGAGAAAGAAATGAACAGAGGCGGCGGATTTGGGATTCGTCTGGTATATATTTATATAGTATCTGGAGAGAATAAATGCGTAAGCCGGGTTCTTACATTCTAGGGTTTTTGGAGCAATCTGGATCTTCTGTGGCCAATGCTTATGAAACTTCAATGTAGCAAATCAACTTCAATGTAGCAAATCACTGACAACATGACTTATTGATTAATGTTAACTGCTAACGATTAAAAATTCCTCTTTACAATTTATCCCCGTGTAATTATCGGTCCTCGTCTCTCGCAATTGATTTTTATTAAATGACTAAGATTAACCTTAATTTATTTTAATGAAATGTAAACAGCAAAAAAAAAAAAACTATTTTCTATTATAGTATGATTAAAATGCATAATTGATTTTGTGCTCCAATCATGATTCTCATTTTTATTGTCATTTCAATATCGAACAGCTTAACATGATCTTCATATTAAAATATGCTTGAAGAACAAATTGTAAAAAATTTTGAACTTTTTTACTTTATTTTTTAGATAGATACAAAATCACCATTTTTAGAAAATTTTGAAAAATCTAAAACAGTAATTTTGTACCTATTTAAAATAATAGTAAAAAGTTTTTGAAAAATATAAAATTTGGTTTCTAAACACATTTTAATATAAAGATCATGTTGAGCAGTTCAGGTTGACTATTCAAACTTTAAAAATAGAAAAAAAAAATTGTAAAGTTTAATTGGAGTACAAAACTATTTAACCTAACTCTAGTAAAAAAAAAATGTGACGGTAATCAGCGTACGAATTACTTCTTTATATATGTTAGAATATACATTAACCCTTATAATTATGAGGAAGTTTGGATTATTTTCATATTTTTTGCTTCGACGTCGTTCTCTTCAGTAATTAAGGTCATTCATTTTTAATAAAAACTATTGTAAATATTATATCGTGCGAATTAGAAAAAAAATTATTTAGCATTTTTTACATACTGATCCATATAAAATTGAGTAATTACCAAAATATTAGTATATTCTATTTCTAATTTGTTTTTTATTTACATATGCTCGGTTCCAATTTCTATACAAAGTAAAATAGCTTTTCAAAATGTCCGTCTCATCTAAATGAGCAAAATGAACTCAATATTAATTTGAATAGATTTGACGACAATGTCAACAATCTTTTGATACTTTTTTCAATTAAACCAAAAATTATTATAAGAATTTATGATAAAAAAAAAATAGATCCCGTACAATTTATATTCGTCAAAATTCAAATCGATGTGCATACTAAAATATATCCATTTGGTCTCGTTTGATAAATCAAGTAATAGTACAAGAATTAAACTATTGTGGAAGAGAGAAATAAATAATAGTAGTTAAAACAGTTATGAAAGAGTAATATTCAGAACCGTAATTTGTGTGTTTTACAACGAAAATTCAAATCGTACAAGAAAAGTTATTACTTCCCTTTTCTCCTTTCTTTCAGTATATTAATATTTTTTTTTATATTTGGATGGAAGTTAAAAATAGCTAAAATAGTGAAATTTAAGATGAGTAAATGAGAATAGAGAAAACAATAATAATATTCAGATTAGTGTGAAAATAATGCTATTTGGATTAGTAAAAATATTATTTGAATTGTATATTTAGAATAGCGAATAGCTATAATCGAGAAAGTAGTATTAACAAGATGTTAATTAAGAGAAAAGATAGGTAAGCATGGTCTTAAATGAATTATCACGACGTGAAAATTGCATAAGTGGTGTCAATTTTGTTATTTTGGGATTGTATTGATGGGAATTTGATAATGAAGCATTTTTTTTTATCTCTCTTCACACTTCTGAATAGTAGTTATTCTAACATTTACAAGGACTATATATTAGCAAGTATTCTAGTTACACTTCTGAATAGTAGTTATTCTAACATTTACAAGGACTACATATTAGTAGCTATTCTAGTTATTCTCAATAATAAAAATATTATTTAAATACACATTACTATTTCAAATAATTTCTTTTCTCAAATAGCCTGTATTATTGACACATTCAAACATACTAGAATAGTAATATAAAACTATTCCAGCTGTATACTAAGGGTGCGTTTGGATGGGTGAAGAATAACTACTATTCCGAATTAGCACTATTCCGAGCTACTATCCAGCATTTGGGTGTGTTTGGATTAGCGAATAGTCACTATTCTTTGTTTGTCTTTTGTGGGATAGCCCACTATTTTACTATTCTTACAAAATGTTGGAATAGCTACTATCCTAAAATTGAGGATAGCTCTATCCTTGCTACTATTCTTGATTCATCCAAACGCAAATAACAAATTTGTCGGTGTACTAAGTCGACATAGTTCATGATTCTATATAGTAGTTTGTCCACCCGTCCATACATATCCTTAATGATCAGTTTACTTCAATAAGATGAAATTAAAATTTTAAATTGAAAGGAGCCAAAAAATTTAATAGGATGAAACTAAAATTTTAGGTTAAGGAATATTTTAATTATTATTTTGAATATATATTAAGTATATTTTAAAAAGAAATTATGAGAAAACATAAAAAATAGTAATATATTTTGAAAAAAATAGGAAGAAGCATATATTTTTTTTTTTTTACTTTCTTGGGGGAAAGCCTAAGCAGCTAAGGTGCAAACCACTGCACCACATTATTTTCTGTTTTTTCTATATTTTTTTTAAATGAAATCTGGAAGCTTGATCTCTACGTTTCTTTGAAAAAAAATATTTTTTATTTTTGAAATATTAAATAATTTTCTTTTATTAACAAATATAAAGTAAAAACACATTTTGAAAGGTTTTAAACAAGATGACAAATGCATATTATGATTTTATGTGGCTCCGCCACTTAAACAAATTGCCATAAGTGGAAAAACTAGTTCGGTACATAGGCTCAAACATGTTAAAAAAAACTCCAATAAGTGTTAATTGATTCCTAAATTGCCTCAGATTCATCCACTCTAATACCAATTGTCAGATCCGCAACAACGCCACGCGCCGGTTCGCGCCACGGATTAAATGCGTGACCCGCGTTGGCGGCTCAAGAAGATACTTGAATCGGCCAATCCTAAATCGGAGCACTTCTACTCACATCACATAATAAAAAATAAATGTATAATTAGCGCAAAATCAGCCAATGTCTGCCAAATATTTAGTTGATCATGCATTCAGAACTTATGAAAAATCAGCCCCTAATAGACTATTCCATAAAGTAATAAAGAAGGTTAATAAATTCAAAAAAAGACAAATAAAATGTTTAATTTTAACTTTTACATTTTCATATTTTATTTTGTATGCATTGATTTATCTTCATAGAAAATATTTTATTTTACTTAGTAAAAATAAAAAAAATTACTACTGTTAACAACTATATGTAATATGCGCCGTTTACTTTGATCAAATAAAAATAATAATAAAATAAATCACTGTCTATTAAATAGCATAGCCAATATTGAATTAAATAGGACATCATTTATTAATAGCAGGTTCGATATAAACAAAAAAACATAGAATTAGTGCTGAATATGACATTTTGTGCATCCACTGTCTAATTAATAGCATAATCCACGTAAACCTATGTTGCATAGATACGGGTATGGGTATCGTATCGGATACGATACGGATACGGCGATCCGGCAATTTTCAAAAATCATGAATACAATACGCCTATTAAATATATTAATTTTTATTATTTTATATATTGTATTGAAATAATCATAACTTTAATCAAATTTGTATAAAAAAATAAATGCTTAACATAAGAATATATTAAATACTATGGTTACTATAATAATACACCAACGAACTATGGTGCAGTGGTAAAGGTTTTGACACGTAGGGATTATATCCCGAGTTCGATTCACGCGAGACACAGAAAAAAAAAAAAGAATTGCGCGGCTAGGATACGCCACGTAAGTGGATACGCCAACTAGTGTATCGGAGGCGTATCGGAGGCGTATCGGTGCCGTATCGGGTGCGTATCCGTATCTGATACGCACCCGATACGGGTACGGGATCTTATGTGGCGTATCAGAGCAACATAGACGTAAACCATGTTATATTTTCAAAACAAGTCTATTCAATATTTTATAAGAATTTAACCTCCTCCTCCGTTCTGAGTCGTGAATTCCCCAAATCGTTTCTCTTGTTGTTACAAAAAAAAAGATCCAAAATTAGTCTGATTAAATCACTGAAACAATTTACTTTTGTTCTAGAAAGAAGAGAATGAGTAAAAAGTCGGTCAATTGTTTCAATTTAGCCTCAATTTTGTCGATTATATGTATGTAACTTATATACCGAGTTGGGGGAAAATCGGATCGTCCGATTTCATTCTAACTCGACCATGTCAACTCCGAATCAGCCAATTTTCCAAACCATTTCAAGAAACACTCATCACAATGAAACAGCAGAAGAGACGCTGAGGGCCTTCAGAGATGTTAAATTGGAGTACAGTTTTGAGTACTCGATCTTAGCCTTGTTCTGGGAGCGTATGCAGAAATATGAGTTGCATTTCATTACACACGATTTCAGCGATGTCTCAGAGTTCCTCTCAGGGCATCCTCTTTGCTAACCTTTGACAAAAGCCAACATTCCTGGGTTGCTATCGGCAATGCCGACCATATTCTTTTCTTCAGAGTTCAGAGGCAACATTTTCGTCAGTGCATTTTCTACTAGGTACAAGCCGAAGTTTTTATTAATATACAAAAAAAAATAATAAATTTAACAATCTATACAAGAATGACAAAGAATTCGAGATCTACCCATACCGATAACATTGTCATCGGTTTCAGAAAATAAAACCGATAGCAAAGTCGTCGGTTCTAGCTGATAACAAAATAATTGGTACCAGAACCGATGACTTTCACTCTTTAAAACCGATAAAAAATCCATCGGTCCCTGATAATTGTGCCATGGAGTTCACATTCTCTGCGGTCTGTAAAAGGGAATCTTTTAGAACCAGTGGATCCGGACCGTTCTTTTGACTCTACACGAATTTTAAAGCTCATATAATACAGTCCCCTGATCGCAAAGCGGCATAGAGTAAATATTAAAATGTAAAGTGAAGGGAATCTTTTAAAGGGAATTCACATTCTTTCTGGTCTGTAAAAGGGAATCTTTTAGAACCAATGGATCTGGACCGTTCTTTTGACTTTACACGAATTTTAAAACTCAAATAATACAGTCCCCTAATCGCAAAGCGGCATAGAGTAAATATTAAACTGTAAAGTGCAGGGAATCTTTTAAAGGGTCTGGGAACGATGGCTTTTTCATCAATTTTGGTCCCGATTATTTTGTTATTGGTTCTGGACAGCTCGAACCGACGACTTTGCTATCAGTTTACTTTTTGAAATTGATGACAACGTTATCGGTATGGATAAATTTCGAATTCTTTGTCATTTTTGTATATATTGTTAAATTTATTATTTTTTGTATATTAATAAAAATTTCGGAGATACAAGCATAAAAATGATAAATAAGAAGTACAAGTGGTAATTGGGTTTGAACTCGATTAGGGCTTAATCTATGCACAATATTATTTTGTCTTACAAAATTTGTAATTTTAATAACAAAATTGTTCTTTGTATCTTTTTTTTTTTCATTTTGATTGCAAGAAATTGTTTAAGAAAATGAGTTATGTACAAGTTAATTCGTCATCTTAGAGATGCATGCACATTGCATTTGGCGAAAATTTTCTAATTCTAACTTATATGCATACCAATTTATTTTGTAAAAAATATGTTGGGTTGCTGAACAAAAAGTTGATTTATTTGTAGTATTTTTTGTAAAATATTTTATTTAATTTATTTTCTAAATTGCATATTTTGTTGATTTAAAAAGTTAAAAGTTAAGAATTTCTTTATATTTACATTTCTAAAAAAACGATTAAAAATAATGAAAAAAAATAAAAAGTTAAATCTCACACTCAAATAAAATTAAACTATCTGAAAAAATAAGTTAATTTAAACCAACTTAAAAATTGAATTATCTCATCTTAATCCAACTCAATTAAATCACATTTAACAAAATAACTAAGACGTACTATCTTTATTCCACTTCTACTGTTTAATTCGCAATCAAACATCACTTAAGATAATCAATACTTAACCTCGAGGAAAAAAAAACATCACTTTGGATAATCAATACTTACTGTTGGCAGTCAACTTTCAACTACTACCGCCAAGGATTGATAACCAGTCGTCCCGTTTCTCCACCATATTCTTTTACAAAATATTTACAAATTTACTCATTCGGTCGGCAAGTAGGGGTGTTCATCGGTTCGGTTCGGTTAAAACCAAAGTTTTGTTCGGTTTTCAAAAATTGAACCGAACCGACCGAATTAACCTTATCAACCGATTAAAACCGAACAAAAGCATATTTCAGTTTGTTCGGTTTAACCAAAGAAACCAAAGGTTTTTTTGTTTGTACATGCCCGTAGCCCCATTGCAAAACTTTATTAAGTTCCAAATATTAAAGCTGCTAAGTTACAAAACTTTGCTAAAATTTCATTGATAAAAAGACAGATTATAGTAATTGTTTACTAGGAAAACTAAAAGAAGAAAAATAGAAATGAAAAACTACCTACTGACATGTATGCTTAGTGTCACAGTACGCAGTTAGGACTTAGGTATTACAAAAATAAAAGAAGAACATGAGTGAAATCTTACTTAGAATAAAATTAAAAATAGAGATAGAAGAATTGAAAGAACTTCGATTTTGTGCTATTCTTCGTTAGAGGGATTGAGAATTTGAAAGAGAGAAAGAGCTAGGAAGAGAGAAACAGAGAAAGCTTGGGAGAGGCATCTACCAATTTTTCAAAAAAAAGAAAGAAAGCTTGGGGGGGGGGGGGGGGGGGGGGGGTGGGGGGGGAGCAGGTGGGTAATTATGAGCATGTACGAAAAGTTGCTGCTGGAAAAGTAGAGAGAAAGTCAGAAAGATAAGACGTGAAGTTGAGACACGTGATTACTCAAAGACTTCGGTCGGTTCGGTTAACATGAGTTTTCCAAATCAGAAACCGAACCAATTTAAATAAACCGAATAACATCATAATTTAAACCGAAGCGAACCAATTAAACAAAAAAACCGAACCATTTGAACCGAATTTTTTCAGTTCGGTTAAAAACCAAATAAACCGGACCCGATGATCACCCCTATCGGCAAGTACAAAATCATCCAATGAAAAAGCACCGCTTCAATTTTCGTTCAACGTTGTATAATTTCGAGTACGTTTATAATTTCTTAGATCGCTCCCCTTAAAGTCACCAAAATTCCTACCAAACACTCTCTAAAGTTAGTTCTCCTGGCACCCGCAAAACAGCCCAGTGTAAGAATCTGAATTCATTTTTAATTCCCGACTTCCCGTCTCCATCCGGTCTACGCTATCTATCTGTTCCAATCTAAAGTTTACAACGGAATTATTTATTTATTTATTTATTTTTTGGAACCAAATAAAACACCAAACGCGGTAGCAAAGCCTACATAAAGCATAACCACCAAGCTTTTATACTTGATACAAAAGAGAGAGAGAGATCTACTTGGGAGTCTCTCCGAAGGTTTCAAACAAAAAAGAGAGAGATACTCTTTACATGATCATGGCTTCTTCCAAAATGGTTACTGGTACTATCGCACTTCATTTATAAATTATTTTTGTTGGAAGCAATTCACTTCAAAATTCTATTTATGTTGCATCGTCGGCCTTTGGTAAAAACGACTTCGATATGTGAGTAATTGTAGACTTTGTAGTCATGGCTTGGAAAATCGGAACGGTATTGGTTGGGTCCGAGCTGAGATTTACTTTCTTGCTCGGACATTTTTTCTGTCAAAAATCAGTTGAATTGGATTGACTTGGCTAATTCAACGAGTTTTTCTCCGAAGTCCGAATCAGTCCGATTCTTACGATTTTGGTTGATTCTCTTCTATTTGGGTTTATTTGAGAATAAGGATAAGGCTCTGTTCGGCAGCGTTATTGTGTGCGTGGGAAAAAAAAATTCAGCGAAAATTCAGTTGAATTTTTTTCCCATGCGCACAGTAAAATTCAGCTCAAAACTAAAACTCACATCCATTCCTGTCTGTAGGCCAAACAGGGGAGAAATTTTACAAATTGCCCAACATTTCAAAATTTTCAAACAAAATACCCTCCCTCTAAAATAATTAACAAAATACCCTTGTGGGACCTCATTTACCTCTCTCTACCCATCTTTATCCTTACCTCATATTTACTCTCATCAAATTTGACACCTTCATATATTTCATTAGACTTTAATGAGTACTTAAAAGATTTTAAAGAATATGTAATTCAAACAAAAAAAATTTGTAAACATGCAACAAATTTATAGTTAGATAATATTTATTAAATGCATATTTTATTTTATGTTTTTATAGTAATCAGCATCATGATGAAATTATTTACACTTTTATATAGTATATGTTATTAGAAAGATAAACTCTTAAATTTATATTTTACTTATTTGATGATGTTTCATTTAATTTTTCCTATAATCATTCAAAAAAAAAAATTAAAGTGGAAACATTAAATAAAAAATATAAATACTTTGAGATGTAAATAAAAAGTACAAAATATAAGATACAAAAATAATTTATCTCTATATTTTAACACACACAAAAATTATATATTACCAACATATTTTCTTCTCCGTTTGTTATAATATAAGACATAAATTATTTGAAAATGATAATTGTCTCTGATACTAATGGTGTCCAATTAGTAGATGGAAATGAGAATATATATTAGTGTTTGATTCTTGCATTCAGAACAGGTTAGTATAAATAATTTCATCATGGTTCAAATTAGTATAAATACTTAAAAAAATATGTATGCGATATATATATTATCTAACTAAAAATTTGTTATATGTCTATAAAAAAAATGTTGTTTGAATTAGATTCTTTAAAAAAATTTGTTGTTTGAATTAAATTCTTTAAAAAAATTGTTGTTTAAATTACATAGTATCTAACTGAAAAATTAAAGTCTAATGAAAGATTGAATATGTAAACTTGATGGGAGTAAATGGGAGGTAGGAATAGAGAGGGGGAGAGAGAGATAAATGGAGGTCCCACAAGGACATTTTGTTAATTATTTTAAAGGAGGGACATTTTGATTGAAAATTTTAGAAAATAGGGCAATTTGTAAAATTTCCCCAAGCAGGGCCTAAAAGTTCGATTTGGGAAGAATGTAAACGGAGAGGTCTGTGAGGAAGAAAGTGGAATGCCTACTTCAACTTTGTGGATAGACTTGGTGTATTGGTCCACTCACTATAGAAATGGAAAAGGTATAGGTATTTGGTCCACAGTGAACCAGAGCCAATAAAAAGGATGAACAACGAAGAAGCATTTCGTCAAACAAATATTTATTTTAGGAGAGAGAATCTCAAAAATCAATTGGCACAAAGTGGTATGCTCCAGCATACTATTTTTTGGAGAATGAACTTATAAAATTCATTTGAACTATCGGATATTTTAAGGATAAGTTTTTGGCAGCAAATCCTTTACACATTTTTAAGCAGTAAATTTTATAATTTGGATTGTGATAATATGGATTGCAATAATTGAGAAATTATTATAATTTTTTTTTGTAACACTTAAATATAATTATAATATAAAACATTAATTTTCATTAGTTTTCATGTTTAGTCATACTTGATTATAGTTAGATATCGTTAAGTTGTATGATTGTAATAATATCCTGTCAATATTAATCATCAAATTAAAAAAAAATAATTTAATCATTCAATGATTGCTATCCATAACTTTTTGTGCTGAGGTCCACCATTTGGTACAAATATATATACTAGCTTTGATAATTATTTATTCTATGTCGTTGGATAATATTCTGATCCATCCATCTGATTTTGATTTCATGGTTAAATGACCGATTCTGATTTTCAGATGCATGATTGTAGTTTGACCTAAACATTTTCCCAAATTTGGTTTCAGTGTAGTGCTTTGCAATTTAGAATTTTAAAAGACCTAATTTTTGGACGGTAGTATTCTTCTTTGAACCAAACTGGCGGCAAATTCATGGGCATTGTAGCAGTAATATTTGTGTATATTGGCAATATTGCCTGTCAATGTCTATCAGAAATATCTATGTTGTGATCTAGATCGATATTACCAACATATAAGTTTGATATATTTAATTTCTAGCTAGCTATACGTAATAATTTAAACACTTGCCAGCGAAGCCATTGCTGGAGCATATATATATATATATATATTAACTCCTGGACCAATCAAGGCTCATATTTGAAGCATTTATCTTTAAATTAAAATATTACAGTTTATATAAAAGGAAAATTTCTTGTTATAACAACATTGTTTTCTTTAATGCAGAAAAACAACCAGTGTTTTATGAGACTTTTAATGTGACCAGAGAAGCAGGCAGTTATAACAGCTTCATTGAAAAACTTCGCAAACGCTTGGCCAGTGCAAACGACCCCCTTAGGTATGCAGGAACCGTGCCGATGCTCATGCAAGAGCAAGACGGTCGTGACAAATGGTTTGACGTTGTTTTAATGTCTGGTAACAGTCAGCTCACAGTTCGCATCCGATATGGTGACCTCTACCTGGTTGCTTTTCAAGGGGCCAATGGTAGGTGGTATGAATTTGACAAACCCTTGTTTTCTAATACAGTTGTACTCCCTTATACTAGTGACTATCCGACCGAAAGAGATTTATTCGTACAAAATACTACAGTAGGTCGAAATTCACTTGACCGTGCAATAAGCTCACTCGCCAATCCCAATTTCGACCACAGAAATCCAAAAAACCACCAATTCCTGATAAATCTAATGATAATGTTACCAGAGGCACTTAGATTTAGGGCAGTATCAGATTTTATCTATGCACGGATTCACGATCCAAATAAACCAGACTCATCAATTAGCCCCATGATTGCTGAACTAGTCTGCAATTGGGGAGCGCTTTCTTTTGAGATGCGGCGATCTGACCTTTTCGGAACCTTCCATGAGTTAGCTAAACTTGGGATAAGCAATGCACCAGATGCTGCAAGGTTGCTAGGTCTCGTGCTTTGGAGTAGCAAGACACCACCAAAGCCTGCACCTATCACCAATGTAGCAAGTGATGTGGTGATCTCCAAAGGTCGGCAACTGGTGGAAATATTCTGGGTGCAAATCCTTGATATTGACAAAAAGTTTCCTGGTAATCTGTATGGAAAGATCCGGGTTGTTGACGGGTTGAGCACCCCCCAATACATCTTTGATCGTACTAAGGAGAACTCCCTGAGCATCAAACCGCAGGTGTGGCTATGTGTCATGTTAGTTTACTTTTTCATATTTTTGCTACAAATATAATTCTGATACATAATTATTAGAAAAAGGTTAGTGGTAGTACCTCATATAGAAAAAAAAAAGTATAGCAACACTCTGAAGTCTGAATGAGGTACTTTATAATGTGGAGCGTATTTATATTACCTTTTAATTATTTAGCGAATAGAAATCAATTACTAACCTTAATTTAAATTTAATTTCTCTCCTAGGAATACATTCCTCTTACTGGTCCAACAAGAGCAATCTCAGCATTCGATAGCTTTTACATTGATGTTTCTCTCATGAACTTCCCGGACATTGACGTGAGCAGAGGGCAGATAACATGGAACTATTTTGCTGATAATGTATACAATCAACCCTTACGGGAGGAAGTTAAGGGCAAATATGGCTCGATAGCTGTAAGCTATGCCGTTTATAACAATGCGGTGATGGCAACTGTGCAGGTTACTCTGATCAAGGGGGTCTACAGAACAATCAAGGCCTTAAACACACTTTCCAATGAAACCATTACTCTTTTCAACAAAAACAATAAAAATTATGTAGATATCAAGCCTCAACAACAGATTCCCCTGCTAAGATCTGTGGTGGTGGTTCCACTCACTTCTTCAATCAAAGTTGTTGCTGATCTATCGAACCAAGACTCGAGTTCTTCCAATGACCCAATTGCACAAGGATCGGTAACCTTTGCGGCAGCTGCTTCGGGAAGCAACACTGGTAGAATTAATGGCAAGTATGGTGTCGTAGAGGTGAAGGTTACTTGGTCGTCTAGTTGGGCCTGAAAATTTCCTTCCAAGTGCTTAGTGCGTGTATAATAACTAGTCACATATGGCATGTACTACCATGTCATTTGTATCTCCTTAAGATGTTTATTTTTATCTTTTTAATGTAGGTGTCTATTTATGGTATTGTTAGTTGTGCTATGTATGATTGTCAAGAAATAAGATGCTAATGAATGGTTTTGTTTTGAGAAATCCATGATATAAAACTATGACGTGCATTAATTACTGTAAGCCCCTAAAAGCTATAATGTTGGAGTAGATATTACTCCAAAAGATCATTCATTTAATTCACTTTGTGTCCACAAAGTTGCCAAAAGAATTAGAAATACAAATTTTGATTTCCTTCCAAGATTAATCCAAGATCTTTGTGCTGGAGCAAACTGGCGGACCTTACACACTAGCACAGTAAAAAAAAAATTAAGAATTTGGAATCAAGCATCATAATTTGGTTTCTTATTATTTCCTTATTATGTCAAAATAATGGTGCAATTGTGTGGCGGAAGACAGAACAAAAAGATAAGGTCAAATTGTTATCTATTTTCTGTCATATTTCCTTATTATGTCAAAATAATAAATTCCACGCTTGATAGGAAACAACAATCAGTAACAGTAAACATGGTAAAAACAAAGTTTAACTTGTACAACAAAGCGTCAAGTTCACAAAGCAATTAAGACAGGTATGTATGGAAATACTCAATTGCTCATTCATTATTACAGAGTTTCTTGATCACACACACTAGTGACAAAAGAAAGATTTATTTATATATATTGCTATCAAATTCGGTTTTCTACTTTTCTCTAGCCTTGAGCATGATGCGAGGATATTTATGCATTGATCACTTGCAGGTTGCAGCATCTGTACAGTGGCACCACCTGCATTGTCTCGTTACAAGTTGGGCAGCGCATGTCTCCCCTAATTAATGCAGGATTGCCGACAATCTCAAGTTCATGGCAGTGCTTCTCCTGCTTGTTCCTGAGATCTTTGAGCCATTCACTGAGCATTTGAAGTAAGTTCACAGATGTGACTTGACTTTTCCACTGCTCTAATTTTGAAGATATTACTTTCAGGCCACTGGTGAAAATGTTGCCTCGGAAGACAAGAATATGGTCAGCATTCCCGATAGCAACCCAGGATTCGCGGCTTTTGTCAAAGTTAAGCAAGGAGGATGTCCATGAGAGGAACTCTTCTGAGACATTGCCGAAATAGTGTGTACTAAAATCCAACACGTATTTCTGCACACGCTCCCAGAACATGGTTGAGTTTGAGTACTCAAAACTGTACCCCAATTTAGCCTCTCTGAATGCCCTTAGCGTTGCTTCCGCTGTTTCCTTGTGATGAGTGTTCCTTCCAATATATGTCTCTACCTTGATATTTGCTGCCTTTGTAATGCTCGTAAGTAATTGAACCATACTTTTACACCACTCGATGTTGTCCCCTCCATACAGGCATACGTAGTGATCCTTGCCCTTTATCTATAATTATATTGAAATGTGGTTTGTTAGTACAATTTCTGGAAACATATTGCGGGGGGGTGAAAATAGTTACTTTTTTTTCTTTTTTCCAAAACATACTATTGAGATAATGCAGTCTCAACCTCTCTTACTGGTAAATTCTGTGCAACAACAGAATAAAGAAGACAGAGGAAGGGCGGGAACAGTGCCGTGCTTACTGGTAAATTCTGTGCAAAAACAGAGGGCAGCAGCAAAACAGGCCCTCAGAAAATAAGAAGTGTAGGGTGACAGTTTAAGTTTAGATGCTTCAATTTTCCAATTTCTAAGAAGTAGAGGGGTTGAAGGGCTTTTTTCTTGAATTTCCGATTGAATGAACTCACAGCAGAGAGTACTGGTTAAACTTATTGGCTAACATATGGGGGTGTCTCAACGGTTACTATTAAAAACCGGACATCTCCTCACTGGTAATTGAAAGTGGAGTTATCACATGGAGAAAGGGAAAGTTACAATTGGGTCCATCAATTCTTTATTTCCTTTTAAAATAGAAACAGGCGGGTAGTTAGAAGTTTTTCACTTTCTTTAAATAGGTGTTTTTATTTTTAGGTAGCTGCTAGTTGTTTTTTTCTATTAACGTTTATGTCATGACAATGTAATTTGTTTAGATGCTTTTAATTAATATATAGGCTAAATTCGAAGTTTAATGTGGAGAAACTTCTTATTATTTTTTAGGACTTAATTTGCATCGGATTGTAAAACAAATGTAATTAAATTAAGTTGCATTGAGATAAAAAAATCGGCAAGGAAAGAAAATTAAAGAGGATACTGACTACAGTTTTCCATTTAATGAGCTTTGACCTTCTGCGAGGAAAAAAAATGTTAGAAATTTATATGATGTCCATATATAAGATTGCAAAGCCTCCCAATTGCATATATTAACCCAATAAATCCCCAAAAACTTAATGAGAAAGTGGGCTAAATGTTGTTGGATTTTTATAATTGCCTTTCTTTCCAATATCCCATCAGTTGAAGTTGAACTGAAATTATATAAACATTCCATGGTGGATTGAAATTAAGGCTCGTCGAATTTTGTAATGTTCTATGCAAAAACCGAAGCGTAACGTTAACATGATGATTTTGAGAGAAGAAATCCGTAATAAATAGGATTTTCTCCGAAGCGCTTTGAACAAATTTGATTCAAAACCATATTTAGACTGTTTTATGTGTGTTAAAATTTGTGCAAACAGATTAAAATTTAATAAATTTAAATAGTCTTGTAAATCTAAACTCGCCATATATAGTCTTACAATAGTTCTTCTGAGCTGTCACCGATCTCTTTTTTGATATACTATTATAAGCTTACAGGCCGGCCTTAAAAAAATATGATTGGTCGACTGTTTTCCTTTTATCAGGAAATTTGTATAACAATAGTTGCCTTTTATAATCTGTTTTTCTCTGAAAGAAATGGAGATACATTGTGTATTTGTGTACTCAAGGGCGAAACAAAAAATTAAAATTGAAAACTGATTAAATAAGTTTGATGTAATTTTATTTTATAAAGGACTAATAATAATAATTTCTTAAATATAATTTTAAGTAAATTATTATGAAAGCATTACGTCTGCTGTAAGCTTGTAGCCTTTGGGGTCGGAGCAGCTGAAGAAAAATGATTGGTTTATGGGCTTATATTTTAAGCCCAATATCATTGGGCTAGAATGGCCATGTCCATGTTCGTTTCTACGTGTACCGGTGTACGTCGCTGGTCTGATATGAACTTCCTTTTAAGTTAACACCATAACATCACTAGAATATCATTAATTAATTCGAAATTTAATGTCTGTACTACAAGTTAATAACTTTCATTGGCTTTTGTCATTTCAAAAACCAAAGATATATTAATTTTAGATTAATATAGAGAATACATCTAACAGTTTGAATCGACATTTTGGACTTAATTAGAAAATAGAAAAACGACTTGGTTGCACGAGACTTCAAGAACAACTGATTTGATATTAGCCAACCTCTCTCTATATATTAAACAATTTGTCGCTTGTGAAGTATGAGTTGGTGCATGTAGCGAGTAAATTTTATAACAATAGTAAATTAGCTAATAATTGTGTTGTTCTACATAAGGGTCAAAGTTATGGGTATTGAACTTTATGATTTATCTTTTGCTCGTGTTCTGGTGGCAGATATCTGGAAACTGCTGGTGGTTTTTGTTAACTAAAGTTATATAGTTGTAAGTTGAATATGTTGTATGTTGTATATGACAAGATATGAAATCTAACTAAATCAAGTTGATGTCTTTGCTCTGACATGATGGTTTGTCATCAGTTTATTGCGTTTAGTAAATTGAAAGTTTAGCATCGTGACATGCTTATGGTATCTGTCAATTATTTCTGGTAGTTTCAGAATTTTGTCCGACTGAAATAATGATATTTTCACCTATGCTGTCATTATCAGTTTTACCAACAGCCAACAAACCAAAAATTGGATTTCAATATGGTTAATACAAGAGGTGCTGTGCTTGCAACATAAGCAAATGCAAGAAATGAATTAACAGATAATTAAAATGCAAGCATTTAATGAATACATGTTATCATAATACATAATAACGATAATTTAAGCCACTCTGTACCTGATACAGCTATCATCACATCATTCGAAAAAAAAGCAGCAGAAAATAGGATTAAATAAAACAAATTATCCTAATAAAATAGAAAGGAAATTAAACTAGAAGCAAGGAATACAAAAAGGAGATTAAAACAAAGAAATATTTTCTGCTGTCATATGATGATGGTGGCATTAGCTATCAGCAGCAAATGAGCACAAAATTATTTTGGGGCCTCCAAACTATCAACATATCAAGTTATCAACAAAAGCAAACACGTCCGATCTCCTACTCAGTATCTAACTTCAAATCTGGCAGACTATAAATTATACATTGTCATTACCTACTATATATTGAAACAAGAAACATTAGCTGAAAATGCACAAATTTTATCGGTCAATATACATATATAAAGGGAAAACAAAAATGAACAACTAACATGACTGACATTCAATGAAATTAATTTTTTAAACTCCGACACATTTGACAATTTTCAAGGGGTATTTTTGACTTCCAATATTTTCTAAATCTTGGACACATTTGTAAACCTCTATTAAGATATAAGACTGAAGAATGAAGTAATAAATCAAATTATCAACTGGATTTATTTCATTATTACCATTACTTTTACAAAAGAAAAGAAAAAATAATTTTTCTGTACCATTTCTGTAAGCCTCCTTTTTTTCCTTTAGTCCCAACTCATATGATAGATTGAAGTAAAATGAAACTTGTGCCCTTGACTGATTTCTCCCTTATTAATAAAAGACTGACCTGTAAGCCACTAGTTCATCTTCCCTTGTTATGATGAAGCCTATCCCTCCTTCCTATTGTGCTGTACCGAAGTGATTCTTATGGCGTACCACCAACTCAACAAATCACACACAATGTAACAGACGTCATAAATGTCTTGCAAATATAAGTAATCAAAATTCAATCAATACACTATTTAATTGCAGCAGGTTTATCTGTAGTCCTTATTTCTCGCCTCGGCTAGGATGTGCTTGTTTTTGGGCTGGCATATCTACGACCCAAAGACCGGAGAGTATGAATGCATTCTTGGACGGACTAGAAACAAAAAATGAATTCCCACAAACCGTCAAACTATGCCACTGTGTTTAAAATGTTTCAATCACTCATATGTTCCTTATGACTTGCCACATTCCTTCGCTGCCATGAATCTCAATGTCCCAGAAGAATAATAAGTAAGGTATCCCGATACAGGAGCTTCAAATCACATGACTTCAACATCAGGTAGTTGAAACTCAACTAGACCTTATCTAGGTAATGAAAAAATTGTGGTTGGTTTTTTTTTTTATTCAAATAATTTGCAGCAGTTACAACAAATACTGATAAAACTGAACAACAAATTAATTTCTTTTTGCGGATTCACTTATCAACAAATTAATCTCGCAATTGACAACAACAAAAAATATTAATTCAATATTTAATATTCAACAAATACAAATAGTAAATTAACCTAATTTTTAATGAAATTGATTGATCAAATAAAAATAATGATTGCTATGAGAAGCGTTACTAACCTAATATCTCTGGGAACTCCCTCTTGATATCTTCCTCCTCAGCTATTATTTCACCTTTTTCTTCTATTGATCAGAGGGCTCGCAGTAGTAGCGAAATATCTTCTTCACTTCAATGTTGTGGAATTTCTTCCTCTTCTTCACTTTTCTTTGCTTCCGTAGAGAGCAGTGGGGAAGAAAAGGATTCATCTCCCATCATCGAGTGCGATCAGATTGGAGAATTTTAAATTCGCCAATTCCATTTCTCGTTTTAAAGAGGAGAACTTGGTTCTGATCAGATCCTGTGCTGCGATTTCGATTTGGCAGGCGAGTCTCTCGTCGTCGTTGTACCCAGGGGAGACTGGAGGGAATGACGAAGAGGAAAAAGATTCATATAACCTACCGATCGGAATATGTTTGTGCAAAGACTATTATACCCTTTTCTGCTGACATTAACGTACAAAATGTGAAACAGAGTGACACAGAGAATTAAATTAACGATTTAATCTATACCGTTCGAAGGATAAAATGAACCATTATGATTTAATTGAGTTTTTCTATACTATAGCCAAAATCAGTTTACTGTACTATAAACATCCCCTAATTTTATATATATATAAAATAAAAAATAGTAAATAAATTAAACTATATATTTCGTAATTATCTTACAAGTAACATATGTATAGCAGCTCTTAGTCTTATCTGATAGGTGATGATCTCTTTCGTTATTATACCCTTATATTATTTATAAATAAACGAATTTTTTTTCTTATTTATACAGCTCGTCGTTCGAACCAAATAATAGTAAATAGTTCTTAATTCTATGTTGGATTTATTAATTGGTACACCCATTATGGGAAACCCGAATCCAATAAGTGACCCATTATGAAAGGGTGCAGACCCTTTATGAAAAGGTGTAATAATATTATATAAGCCCTATCCTTATCTCTCTTCATGATCTGTCTGAAAAATGTATGAATAGTGACAGCCGAAAATAGAGAGAAAAGATAGAAAGCACCAAGAAGTACTCTGTTAAGAAAAGAATGTTTTAGGCTGTGGAAAACGCAGGGCTTCCAGTTACGGCTTGTGATTCATTGCAGAACCAGTGATACTGCTACGCTCGCAAGATCCGCTTCCGCACGAAGATTAACGGAGTAATTTGTAAGTTCTATCCGTTAATTAACATTGGTATCAGAGCTTTTATAGCATGTATTCTGATTTTAATAAAGAACCCGAATTGTTCTAAAAATTAATTTATGGTTTTAATAAAGAACCCGAATTGTTATGAAAATTAATTTCATGTTTCAGAAAAAACGCATAATTATGAAATAATAAAATTATTTTTTTTTTTCGAAAATTTTTTTTTTTCGAAAAATTATTTTTCTGTATCATGGTTAATTTTTCAGATTTAATTTACAATTTTTTTGTAAATTTAATCAATATAAAAATGAATTTTATCTGTTTTCATTGTTTTGGAGATTTTATAAATGTATCTTTTGGAGATGCATTGAAAAACAATTATCCTGTAAAGTGGGAATGGGAGATGCAAAACAAAACAACGCATCTTTAATTTATTTGAAATCTTATACAACTTGGTTAGACAATATTTTAGTCTAAACAAATCACAACCGTCCAAAGACCCATTTTTTCTCAAGAAATCTCCAAACTTTCCGAATTTTATTTTTCGTGACTTGAAGGGTTGAGGCCCTATGGGTGAGATCCGAATACTCTAAACCACTACACTACATAAACTTTCTTGTTCCTATGTTGAATCTATAATATATACATTCATATAAACAGTGGTCCATTACTCCATTTAAATTCAAATCATTTTTTTGTTATTAATATTATTAATGATAAAAACATACTACAAATTTTTTTGTACGTTTTTGAATTATTGATGATATTAATTTTTCTGTACAAATTTTTTTTTTTGTACGGTTTTTTGAGATTTTGTACAATTTTTTTTCGGTTTTCAATTTATTCGTTAAAATTATATAAAGTATTATTTGTATAATTTTAGTGGGAGTTTTACACAGCGAAATAATTAATGATAATAAAATTTATAGATTAAAAGATGATTGTGAAACTTAGTGATCTTTCGATTTTAATCTATATATATTCTTATTATTAAATTATTTCACAGTTATTGTAAAACTAGAAGTGTTATGCTTAGTATTAAATAATTTGTATTAAACCACCAGAAATGTGATATGTCCTAACTTAGTTTAATTGTAATTTCTTAGTGAAATGGCATCTGCATCTAAGAATATTGTGGCTGAACTCAATAAGGGTGAAAAACTAAATGGTGATAATTATGAAATTTGGGCCATGAAAATTCAGTATGTTCTGGAAGAACAAGAGGTTCTTACGGTTCTTGATCATATTCTAACCGAACCAGAAAAAGGTACAACTGAAAAGCATACTAGTGACAAAGCTGCATATGATTCCTAGAAAAAGAAGAACTCCATTGCTCGTATTACATTACTGAGCAGTATGGAAAAGAGATGTGGCTTGCTTTGAAGCAAAAGTTCGGTGGAACTTCTGTTACAAAACTGAGACAACTCACCATCAAGTTTGACACTTACAAGAAACGTCATAATCATAGCATGCGGCAACATCTGAGGGAGATGTCAAATATGATTAGTGAATTGAAGGATGCTGGACATGTTTTGACTGATGAGCAACAACTTCAAGCAGTGATTCGTTCACTTCCTCATACATGGGAACACATGAAGGTGAATCTGACCCACAATGAGAGTATTATAACTTTCAACGATGCAGCAAGGCATCTGGAACTTGAGGAAGATCGTATTGAGGCATCAAAGCCTCAAGAAACTGAATCTGCTGTGTATTTGGCTGGTTCAAGCTCTCATGAAGGGCAAGGCCAGAAGCGTAAGTCAAATTATAGTCAAAAGGGCAAACAAGAGAAAAAGCATAAGGGGCAGGATCGTGGCAAGGGAAAGGCTTCTCAGACCAGTTCTAAGAAGAAAAATAAAGCCAAGATCAAATGTTTCAATTGTGGCAAGAAAGGTCACTATGCTCGTGAATGCAAAGAGCCCCGCAAGGTACAAGTTACAGAAAAACTTTCATATTTTTCATATGTTTCCAGTTCTGTTTTTATTGCTGATTCTCATCCTTTGTGGACTGTAGACTCAGGGGCAACAGACCATGTAGCCAAAGATCGTGACTTATTTGTGGATTTTCGTCGAATTCCGCAAGGTTCAAAATGGCTTTATGTAGGAAACAACTCTCGTGTACCAGTCAAGGGTATAGACACATGCAAGTTGGATATGCGTGGTGGTCGAACCCTCCTCTTACATGATGTTCTCTTTGCACCTGACATTCGACGAAATCTTGTATCTGTAGTAGTTCTTCTTAAATTTGGATTTAGTTTGAACATGTGTGGCAGTAGTATTAAGTTGTATCTGAATGATGTGTGTTATGGTTATGGATATGTATCGAATGGTTTTATTATTATGGATGTTATTAATATAATGACTTCTTCTAATACTCATTTTTTTTTTAATTACATCATATTCTGATGAAAATGTTGATGTGAATGTATGGCATATGAGATTAGGCCATATTGGACAGCAACGAATGGATAGGTTAGCCAATGAAGGCATGTTAGGCCAAATTGAAAGGGTTAGTCTACCAACTTGTGAAAATTGTTTAAAAGGAAAAATGGCAAGAAAACCATTTGGAACAGGAACCAGATCTGAATTTCCGTTGCAATTAATTCATTCAGACATTTGTGGACCAATGAATGTGAGGGCAAGACATGGGGGTAAATACTTTATCACCTTCATTGATGATTATACGCGATACAGTCATATCTATTTGATTTCTCATAAATCTGACGCTCTTGCATGTTTCAAGAAATTTATAACTTTATGTGAAAATCAATTAGACAGAAATGTTAAGGCCTTAAGAACAGGTCGCGGTCGCGAATATTTGTCTGATGAGTTCAAACAAATGTGCGAAGAAAAATGAATACTAAGGCAACTAACAATGCCATATACTCCACAGCAAAATGGAGTGGCTGAAAGGAGAAATCGGACTCTTTTGGAAATGGTTAGGTCAATGATGACTCAAGCAAATCTACCAATCAATTTTTGGGGTGATGCATTATTAACTGCTGCCTATATTCTAAATCGAGTACCCTCTAAATCTGTTTCTTCAACTCCTTACGAACTTTGGAATAACAGAAAGCCAGATCTTAGTAATCTGAAACCTTGGGGATGTGCTGCTTTTGTTCATGATTCATCTCATCAACATGGTAAATTAGGTCCACGAGGTAAAAAGAGTATATTTATACGATACTCTGAACATTCTAAAGGTTATGTGTTCATTGGTGAACAATTGAGTGGGAGTGTAACAGAATTTGAGTCCCGAGATGTCATTTTTTTAGAAAATGAATTTCCAAGAAAGGGTGAGATAGGTCAGGAATTTTCTCTATACGAAGTAGAGGAGCAAGATGATTTGATTGTTGCAAATCGTTTGGTGCATATTCCTGAACCTCCAACAGTATCTCATCCAAGTGGGAGCAAGTCAGTCAATGATGCTGAGCCAAGTTCAGCACAATCACAAATTAGACATAGCAATCGTGCTAGAATTCCTAAACGTCATTTTCCAATCGAAAATGAATCTTACATGATTGTCATGCAAGATGAAGAAGAGCCAAGAAATATTCGAGAGGCTCTCACTTGCCCTGCTAAAGAGAAATGGATGAAAGCAATGAAAGAAGAAATGGAGTCAATGAGATCAAATAATGTTTGGGAATTGGTTGATCTCCGTGAGGGACGCAAGGCAATTGGGAATAAATGGGTTCTCAAGATTAAGCGTCTAGCTGACGGCTCAATTGAAAGATATAAGACACGTCTTGTTGCTAAAGGGTATACACAGCAAGAAGGGATAGACTATGAAGAGACATTCTCTCCTGTT